>JBBPBX010078200.1:0-16677 GCA_038048925.1 Garcialebias charrua | reverse complement strand
TCATGTGACATCACACTGGATCCAAACACAGCAAATAAAAGACTGTTACTGTCAGAGGAGAACAGAAAAGTTACATTTGATCTTCTTCATCCTCAGTTTTATTCTGATCATCCAGACAGATTCATTAATTATTCTCAGGTTCTGAGCAGAGAGAGTCTGACTGGTCGTTGTTACTGGGAGGTGGAGTGGAGAGGAGGAGCAGCTGATGTAGCAGTCTCCTACAAGAACATCAGCAGAACAGGAGATCAATCTTTTTTTGGATTTAATGACAAATCGTGGTCTTTATGGTGTCTTCCAGACAAATTTATATTTTGTCACAACAACATCAAAACCTCCATCTCAGGTCCTGGTTCCTCCAGGATCGGAGTGTACCTGGACCACAGAGCAGGTGTTCTGTCCTTCTACAGAGTCTCTGAAACCAGGACTCTCCTCCACAGAGTCCAGACCACGTTCACTCAGACGCTCCACGCTGGACTTTATGTTCACTTGTTTAATGGCTCTGCTGAGTTTATTCAACTGAAATAATTTTAAATTTTGTAACTTTGAGTTTATAGATGTGATGTGACACTGATCAAATGATGATTATTGTTTTAGAGTTTATTTTCTTTGTACAAGTTTTTCTTGATATATCAGTGTAAACATCAATTGTCTCATAAAATTATTTATCTCTCCTAAATGTTTGGTACAGACTGATTGAAGCATAAAATACATTTATTTAGTTTGTCAAATAATAATTTGTGAACTTTATTATTTACTTTGTAGAAACGTTTTATTTCAGACGACAGTAAAAAAAACAAAATATTTTAATGAGAATAATAAAATAAAAATAGTCAACAAACAAAATTAATGAAAGGATTCTCAAGTTATTTGTCTGTTTATTTGCAAAACAAACGGAGAGCAACATTTGTTGACAGATGAATTTAATAAACACGTCTTTATTTTTAGTTGACACGAAGATCATCTTTTAACGAAGAATCAACCTGTTGACACTTTCTGCAGGAGATCCAGAGACTGTTCAGAGGATGAAGTTCTCCTCTCTTCCTGTTTTTAAATCTCTTTTAAAAACACACTTTTATGCCTTGGCTTTTAATAAGTGATCTTATTGTTTATGGCGTTTTAACACACTGCAGTAAGACTGGTATATGTATTTTTTTTTTAATTTTTGTATGTTTTTTATCGTTTTAATTAATTTGTCTTTTGTGTTATTGTACAGCAATTTGGTTAACCCTGTGGTTTTTAAAATGTGCTACACAAATAAAGTTGATTGATTGATTCATCCTGACTTTATCATGAGTTCATCATGTGATGCTGGATAAGATCAGTCATCAGTTTCAGCTTCATTCAACAATCAATAAATAAAAACAGGAAAAGTTTAATTTAAATTTTGTAGACACTTTAGGAACTAACTTACATCCAAGTACAGATCATTGAGGAACTCCGCATGTAATATTGCAGAGGTTTGATCTCACATCATCTATATGACAAACTGTTTCCTGTCTTTCAAATAACTACATACCCACTGCAACGCTGATCCTCTAATACCATATTTATGTAATTTATCCAAGAAAATAGTGTGGTCAACTGTATCAAATGCCCTTTTTTTATATGTCTGTGGTTAACATAAACGGCTTCTTCTATTTCATGTAGGCTCCGCCCTTTAAGCCACGCCTATTGGGTTTATCCCTGTGCTGTTTATCCCTGCGCTTTCGCGCCAACACTGAAGACTTCTAGTCCACGCCCACCTGCTGTGGGCCACACCGTGGTCTACTATTTAAGCGGCCATTGACCGAGAAACAACTCCCTAAAATTTTTCACAAAGCTAACAGAAGATTTTTTTTCCACGACAAAATGTCCTTTAAACGTTCCTTTAAAAGATGCGTGGGGTGCGAGTTTGGCTTCATCCTGGCGGCGGACAAGCACCCCCTCTGTGAGGCGTGCCTGAGAGCCCACCACGCACAGCAGGCAATGGTCCAGCATCCCGCCTGCCCAGTCTGCCAGCTCCTGACGGAGGAGAAAGAGCGCCGGTTTGACCTCTTTGCCCAAGTGGCAATGGAGGCTCAGCCAATGGCGGACGCAACGCCCAGCCTGTGGTTCTTGCAGCTGGGGGATTATGCGTCCAAGGGGGTAGCTAGTGAGGCCGGCCCGTCCTCTGCTGGAGGTTCATTCATTCATTCATTCAACCTTTATTTAGACAGATAAGTCACATTGAGCCTCAAAGACTCATTTACAAGTGAGATCTGCTTAGACAGACAAAAAGTAATGAAATTAGACACATTCGGAACCGGTCTCGCCCTTCACTCACCTGCCAGAGGGAACTAGCCGCCGTGTCTCCCCACTTCCCCTGGAGTGCGTGGGACCGGCCTTACCCCCCACAGAGGGAACAGCCATGGCCGCTGGAGGAGCCGCCATGGCCAACGCGCCGGGCCCAGCCTGCCCGTCCGGAGGACCGGACCCAGCGCCCCACAAGCCTTATGACACGGTGTTGTGCAGCAGCCGGGCGCCGTCCCCTGAGGACGCAGGACAGACGCCACCTGACGCAGATGAGCAGGACACGCATGTCAACTTGACCAACGCGCTGCCCGACATGATCAGGTGGGCAGAAAATTTGTGTGGCCTGATGGTCCCTGAAGGCACCACGCAGGCGTCTTCTTTATTTTTGAGGGGAAGATTTTCCGCCAAGGCTGGGAACCAGGCACAGGTAATCTGGCCTTGTGTCCCGGACATCCGGTCTCAGCTGGTGGCCAAAGCAGGCGAGCCGCTAAAAATGAGAGCTCCAGTCTCATCTTTCGTCGCCGTTACTAAAGTCCAAGGGCTGACGGACCAGGTTTCCCCCCCGGTGCCGTCGCTGGAACCAAGTTTGTCTGCCGTATTCAGCCTCAAGCCAGCTAAACATGTGGGGAAGCCCGTGTCACCGCTTTCACTGGGAGGCCAGTTCACCACAAAAATGCAAGATCGCATCCACAGATGCTCAGCCCAGGTTGGTGCCGCGGCCAACAACATTGCGCTCCTGACGTCGGGCAGGAGCGGACGCATGAGACAGCAGGAGCAGCTCTCGATGCCATCACCAACCTGTGTGCGGTGCTGGTGACTTGCTCAGCGAAGATTTCATCATGGGACACGCTGATGCAGAGGCAGGTGTGGCTTAGACTGTCCCCCACCATCCCGGACGAGGTGAAGAGGCAGCTCTTGGAGGGGCCGATCTCGTCACAGGGTCTATTCGGGACGCACTATCAGGTTGTGTTCGACCAGCTTGGTTCATCCTCCGAAACGCTCAAACAGGTGAGAAAACACGTAGCGTCTCCTCGGGTAGACCCTCGTGCGGCACGCTGGCCGGTGTGCCCTAGGGAGCAGAGCAGGGAATTCAGGAGCCAGCAGCGATGCTCATCTCCTTCACGCACCTTCACCGTGCCACAGACCCCAGCTCCATCCAGAGGGCACAGTTCCAGTACTCCCAGAGAGGGGCCGGGAGCTTCAGAGGAAGGGGCCGCCAACAACCTCCTTGGGCCGGCCAGCACCAGAGCGCAAGGAGGGACCACAAGAAATGACGGTGTGCAGGAGATGTGTTCGACAGTGCTTGTGTAACTGAAAATAAAGAATCCGTCATTCAGAACAGTGTTTTTTATTCAGACACACTGGTTGCCTCTTTTCCGAGGTTCATGAACACGTCTCCAAACTCAGGTAAAACATAGAAAACCATTTTTTCTTCAAATGATGCTGCACAGAGCCGGGCTGCAGGTGCACTCGGTGCCCTCCCTGCGAACCCTCCAGCCCCGCCCTTCCGCACTATGGTGGGAGCAAGCACACATGACTGCCAGCAGTCAGAGCACAGAACTGTTTAAACGAGTCAGACAAATCTCTACTCCTTTTAAATCGGTTAATTCACATGAGCCTGGCCTGGACACAACAGCTCCAACCAGGACTTTTTCGCCTTTCTCTTCAACTAGTCAAGTATCAGGTAAAGCCACTATTCCATCACAAAAAAGACGTTTATCATGCCTACATGGTTCAAACGTGTGTCAGTGTTGCAACCGTGAGGCGGCGTTCAGTAAACGCCCTTTTCCAGACGGGCCGCCATTGGGCCAATGCGGACTCTGTCCACTTGGCGGTGGTAGAGGCCAGCCTATCTTTTCTCATGCGACAGAACCCTCTGGCTGCACCATTAACATATCACAGTTCAGTTTGGTTTCAAACTTGCTCTCTGAACAGCTGGTTACGACGTCTGATTCGCCACGGTTACACTCTACGGTTTGCAGAGACGCCGCCCAGGTTCAATGGAGTTTTGGAGACGAAACTCTCATCCCTTGCACAGGGCGAGGAGCTGCAGTTGGAACTACAGGAACTGTTGGCGAAACGCGTCATTTCCGGGGTCCCCTCGGGTGCAGAAATGAATGGTTTTTATTCAAAACATTTCCTAGTCCCCAAGAAATCAGGGGGACTCAGACCGATTTTAGACTTACCAACATTCAACAAGTACATCATGAAATGACCCTTTCATATGTAACGTTGAAGCGCGTTCTCGAACACGTGACGTCAGGGGACTGGTTTGTCTCAACAGTGCTCATTTTCATATGAAGGATAATAAACGAGGCATTTCTGCCAAGAAGAGGTTTCTGTTGTGAACATTTTTGGGGACAATTTGGACCCTTCCTGAATAAACAACCAAATGGCAGAGGATGGGATGTACTTGTGCAAACTTCTGGGTTCAAAGATTCCAGTAATACAATCAGCAAAGTCCTGACCGTCACACAGAGTGTCTGCTCTGGATTTAAAATTTGTTTTTATTTGTAAGAGACATGTACGCACTGAACGTTTGGGTTGGATCCAGTTGCGGGAAACAAAACAACAGGTTGCAGTTCTGAGATGTTCTCTAGAATTGAGAAAAATAAACATTCCTACTAGCACATTTAGATTATAATAGTTACAAAATGTGACAAAATAGTCATAAACGTGGGGAAAATATAGTAAAATGTGAGTTCAATTTATTTGTGGTGTCATTTTCCTCATCAATTTTTATTTTTTTATTTTGCAGTGTTTGTGTTGTTAAGTAGGGCGGCGGTAACTTGGCGGTCAGGGCCGTAGTCTTGTAATGGATTGCTGGTTCGAGCCGAAGTTGCATCAGGAAGGTTTAAAAAAATTGCTAATTTTAGCTTTTGCTATTGTTTTGCTAATTTTAGGTTTTAGTTAAGTTTTTGCTGATTTTAATTTTCTTTTCTGCAAGTTTTAACTTTAACAATACAATATAGAAAGAAAAAAAACTTTAGCCAAGTCATTCAGCCCAGTGTTCTCACAGGGCTTGTGCAGAAAATGTAATTTCTCAAATTCTACATTTTAATCTAATTTACAATAAAAGGTTGCACGTTGCATCAGGAAGGGTATGCGATGTAAAAAAACAATTGCCAAATTTTTCATGCAAGTTTGCTCGCTGTGGCAACTCCTGAAGAACGGAGCAGCCGAAATAAACTTATAGTCAAGGATTTTTGGGATTGTAACTCTTTGATCTGTTATTTTTTTAGGTCAGACACTAAAACGTTTGAATATTCAGAATAAGTAAATAAAGTTTTGTGATTTCCCAAACCATCAGTGAGACAACACTTCCGTTCAAAAATATTTACCAGTTTTATTTTTCAAATGCTTGAACTCTTTAGATATATTTCAGTCACTAACATGCAAGGATGTTTTGTCCTCCCTCTCTTCCATTTTTATAAATATGACTTTTATGAGCTTTAAGTGGTTCTGTTTTCTCATCATTTCTTCTGTGTGTCATTCAGGTGATGGGTCTGGTGTCTTTCTTCAGTCCTCTGATCACCGCAGGGATTTTCTCAGCCACTCTCTCCTCAGCTCTGGCTTCACTGGTCAGCGCTCCCAAAGTCTTCCAGGTCAGAATCAGAATAATATTTATTATCTTTGTACCGAGATACAGTCAGATTATGTTCGTTCAGTCGTCCGAAAGATGGGCAGAGTGCACGTTGCTAGAGGAGCACAGCTTCTTATCCTTTATCAGAAAATTTTTTTTAGATAGAAAAAGGTAAAAGGTCATGAGGATGGTGGCATTACAAAAAAGATCTCTTCACATCATGTCCTATCAGGACACAATTTAAGACATAAGAAAACTCTACCAGCAAGCACATTTATAAACACGTTACATATGCATTTGACGGTAAGACTGTGAGATTTGTCCATGAAGCACTTCCAGATAGGCCATAGTCCTGATGGTCAGCCAGCAGTTCTGATAAACGTACAGAAGTTCTCAGGGGGAGTGGGGTTTTGTGTTAAATGAAGCTTTTACCTTAGTTTACCCACGTCCCAGGAGACATTTGATAATCAACTTGTTTCCAAGGCCAAACAGGGGAGTCAGATTCAGATGAGCCACAACTGTTGATTTTCTTCAAGCAGACTGTTTTTTCTTGTCAGCCTTGAGTTCTGCTGGGACTTTCCAGATCCAAAATGGCCAGATTTATGGGCATTCCACTGGTCCGTGCTATGAGCCTAATTAAAGTTTGTCTCCAACATGCTGGAGAGTCCCAGAAGCCACAGGTGTGACTGCGATTCTCACAAATTGCTTCCATCTTACGGTTTAGCTCGTAAATCAGCTGATTTTGAGTACTCATAGCACAAACCAAACATTAACACAGACTTGGCAATTTTGTCATGGCCGAAACTGCTGCCGATGTCTTCCTCAAAAGCCAATAACATAGGAACCCGGGGATGCCAATAAGCAGAAACCATGCTATCATGAATCCAATTAAATAAACATCTTCGGCGCCCACGGATCCATGACGTATCCTGCAGCGTGAGTCACAGTGGGACACGACGAGGGCTCTCCAGGACCCTGTTGTTTTGTTGAAAAGATTTTGTCGATTGCGTTGAATGTCCAGCTCACCAGATCCCTAACAGTATATATTTTTTTGTTCGGAAGATGTGTACCAGGAGCTCAGAGACACAGAGAGCAAGAAAGCAGGAGGGAGAGGAGAAAAGGGGAGGGAGAGGAAAAGGTGTCAGCCTTGAGTGAGAGCGAGTGCAGAAGAAAATAACTTTTCCCCCTCTTAGCTCTGGTACCTCTGCGTGCCTTCAGATAATGTAGTATTAATGTTTGTCACCATATCTTACATTTATCTTTTCTTCTAAATATCTCCCAGAGCTATGATTTAATGCCATATTTGTTAAAAAACATGTTTGTTTTGAATTTGATGAAATGGTTCTGATTCCAGGCTCTCTGTAAGGACAACATCTATCCAGGACTGGGCATATTTGCTAAAGGATATGGTAAAAACAACGAGCCTCTCCGTGGTTACGTCCTGACCTTCTGCATTGGCCTCGCCTTTATCCTCATTGGTATGCAACAAATCTTCAGTCAAAAACAACAACAACAAAATAAAACAACAAGAAATGAGTGGTGAAAGTGTCTGTTTCTGTCCAATCAGCTGAGCTGAACATCATCGCGCCCATCATCTCTAACTTCTTCCTGGCCTCCTACGCTCTCATCAACTTTTCTGTCTTCCATGCCTCCATGGCCAGTTCTCCAGGTAAACCCTAAAGCGGAAGTTTTGACAAGAAAAATATTTATTAGGACTAGTGTACAAGACAAACCTCAGAATTAAGATGTTTAAATAAAAAAAATTAAAAAAACTTAAAACAATCCCATGTTGTTGATAAGAGTAAATAAATAAAACTTTTGGTTTTTGTCATGTTCAAAGTGCTGAAATATTTTAACTTTTATATTGTTTCTGACTATAACATGATTCGTGTTGTACAAACTCAAGGGTGCTTTCCCCCCTTTAAGTCTGAAAAAGAAAGAGATCATATTAGGGGTGTCCAGCCACTACTACCATAATTTCTGGACTATAAGCCGCTACTTTTTCCACAGGCTTTGAACCCGCGGCTTATACAAAGCTGCTGCTAATTTAGGGATTTTTTTTTTTACATGCTAATGAGCTTCCTGCCACCAAAATATTTAGCCTCGTCACACCCCGGCGCTCACATAGTTGCCCAATACCCATCTCTCCTGTGGGGGTTGGTCCTCGTCAATGAGACTACCTGTAAAAATAAAGGTTAAAAAATATCTGACCTATGAAATTACTAAACAGGTCACAGTGGACCAATGAAACAAGGAGTGGAGGAGAGAACGAGTAGGGGGAACTTGTGACCCTCCCTGGGGGCACAACAAAGTATTCACAGCCACTCGATATCGGTGTGAATTGTGTATTAACGTGACACTCGAAGCTCGGTGGGAGGCTTGGATGACTGGTGGTAAGAAATCGTTTATCGAAACTGGCAGCATGCAAAGAGCAACTTCTGCTCCAGTCTGCCAGTGGATGCTGACAGAAGAGCAGTTTTTAAAAAAATCCTCTGCAGGAGAAAGATGAAGATAGCGATCAATGACTCCTGGTAGGCTACTGTATTTTTTTTTTTACGGGCCATGTTACAGGGCCTGTTCAGAAAAAAACATTTACTGTACGTATTTGTGTATGTTACCGGTACGTATTTAATCAAAAATTAAAAAAATATATTTCTGTGTAAATTTCTCATGTTAGAATATGGACATCCACAGCTTATACACAAGTGTGGCCTATATACAGGTAGTCCCCGACTTACGAACGAGTTCCGTTCCTACGCTCCGTCGTAACTCGAATTTTGACGTAACTCGAAACATACATGCAAAGTGCACCTTATATGTACAGTACTGTATTTTACCAAGCACTTAGCCAATCCTAACACAGTACCCTACATAATTATTAAAAAACACACATACATTTCAGAGCCATAATGAAGGAAAAAAAGAGTTAATTTCCTACTCTGGAATGCTGGTGAAGCCATTTCCTCCGTTTCTCCCTCCCTCCTGCAGATTCTCCATTAGTTTACGTTGTAAAATCGCCGTCCATAAAACAGCTACTTTTCCACAGATACAGGTAGTCCCCGACTTACGAGCGAGTTCCGTTCCTGCGAGGTGCTCGTAACACGAAAACTCGTAAGTTGGAACACGAAGCACGTGTTCTCGTAAGTCCGGATTTTCGCTCGTAAGTTGGAACATTTATGCTAGCGCTACTACGAACACTCGTTTTTCATCAAAAACGTTCATATTAGTTCATAAACATGGTCGGAAACGTGTTTCCAAACGGTTAGCTAACACACTTTCATCTAAAAACACAAAAAAGTGCTGTATTTTTTACAAATTTACTTCTCTTTCGCCAGCTCGTAAGTCCGGGACCTCGTATGTAAGAGCGCTCGTAAGTCGGGGACTACATGTACTGCCTGTTTCTGCCTGTCCAGCTTGCTCCAACAAGTTTTGTTTTGTTTTTTGAATGTCCAGAGGACCAGACTTAGCTTTTTTAGAGAGTACAGGCAGCTGTAGCCTCCACAGCTAGCAAAACGGGAAACGGGAAACTCCCGGAAACTGGCCGGAAACTGCTTAAATAGGCTTCAAAATAAAAAATAAAAATAAAAACTTTTTTTTTTAATGGAGATGCGTGTCGTAACCCCGAAACGTCGTAAGTCGAGGCCGTCGTAAGTCGAGGACTATCTGTATATGTACAAAATTATTGTTTTTTTCAATGTAGTGGGTGTGGCTTATATTTGGGTGTGCTCAATAGGCCAGCAATTACAGTACATTCATTTGGGTACTTGCTGATACTGAGCCCTAGTTCCAAATAGTTAATGAGTTAGAACTTAAATATTTTACAATGACGATTCTTCAGCCTCCTTATCCTTTGTGTGTGTTTTTTTTCTCTGCAGGGTGGCGTCCCAGTTTTAAGTACTACAACATGTGGGTGTCTCTGGCGGGGGCCGTCCTGTGCTGCGTTGTGATGTTTGTCATCAACTGGTGGGCCGCCCTCGTCACCCTGCTCATTGTCCTCGCACTCTACATCTACGTCAGCTACAAAAAACCAGGTGAGAACAGGATGAGGAGACTGGACTTCCAGAAAAGTTCATTTACATCAGAGACATCAGTGATGAGAGGCAATTAGACAGAATTTCTGAATCTTTATGTTCCATAGTGCTGCTTTTTACTTCTTGTTGTTTGACCATTTAGAACAGACCGATGTAAAGTTTGTTATCCTAAAGCTTAAGTTTTTGTTTCATTGGTTCTAGAATTGCTTTGCTCGGGGTGCATGTTGGAGCAGCTTTGTTACTTTCATTCTAAGCTACTGCTTTTGAAAACTTTAATTCCTCGTTTTTCTGGATGTATATCGCTTTTTTTCTATGATTATTTACTCTAGTAGTGGATGCTGTGCAGCTGGAAGGATTTTTATTGAAACCTTTTTACGTTTGGGCATTTGTTATGATGCGTAGCCATGGCAACAATATGTTTTTTTAACAACCAAGAGCAGCTGATTAACATCTCAAAAGCTCAAATATCTCAACTAAAGCCCCCACATCCCAAAAGAGTTTGAAAAGGAGGCGCCATGGATGAATTCCCATCTGAGTACCTAACTGCCGAAATCATGGAGCTGGTGGGAAACTTGGCTTGTGACAATGGGAGGGCTGGGATCACACCCCAGCACCTTCAGCTGTCCCTCTGTGGCGACGAGGAGCTTTCGGGCAATCATGCTGCCCAGGAGGACAGAGAGGCCCGCCGGTTAGACAGCAAGCTGGATCCAAGTGGATGGATCGGTATCTGTGGCCAGATTCTTCAGATTCGCTGCAGGAGATCCTTCCTGCCCACAGCTATCAGTCTCTAACAACTCTTGAATGAAACCAGGATGATGAGCTAGAACAACATTTACTTTCCCTTTGAGCATGCATCAGGGTCCCTTTGGGATTAATAAAGTATTTTTGAATTCAATTGAATTGTAAACTGAACCCAGTTCCTTGTCTTCTCAGCTCAAATCTGTCGTTGTTTCCTGCAGATGTGAACTGGGGTTCTTCCACTCAGGCTCTGATCTACAACCAGGCCCTAACGCACTGCCTGAATCTCTCCGGAGTCGAGGATCATGTTAAAAACTTCAGGTCTGACTCAACACATGCACCACTGGTTGTGTAACTTCATCATCATGGTCATACTCATGGTTGTGTTCCTGTTTTCAGGCCGCAGTGCTTAGTTCTGGCTGGTTACCCAAACTCTCGCCCTGCTCTGCTGCAGGTGGTCAACTCTTTCACCAAGAACGTCAGCCTGATGGTCTGCGGCCACGTCAGGACTGTACGTACCGACAGTGACGCTGTGATGATTCCACACAACTTCTCCAACCACCCACGTGTGTTTGGTTCTTTCCAGGTGTCTCGTCGGCCAAACGTCAAGGAGCTGTCCCAGGATTACGCTCGCTGTCGGCGCTGGCTCAGTAAAAAACGCATCAAGGCCTTTTACACTCCTGTTTTTGCAGAAAACCTGAGAAAAGGGACACAGCTGCTCCTGCAGGTTAAAAAAAAAAACATATTTGTTTTTATCTTGATTATAAAATTTGCTCCAAATCCCTGCTCAGTTGAAAATACTTTGTTCTTTCATCACACCTTTTTCTTCAGGCTGTTGGTTTGGGTCGCCTGAAGCCCAACACGCTGGTCATGGGTTTCAAGAACAACTGGAGTGACGGAGACATGAGAGATGTGGAGAATTATGTCAACTCTATCCAGTAAGGACATTCAGGCCTATTAAAAACCAGAAGCTGTTGAATTAAACAAAATTTTCCCAGTCATTGTTTTTGTGTCACATTCCAGTGACGCCTTCGACCTCCAGTTCGGAGTCGTGATCCTCAGACTTCTGGATGGACTGGACATCTCTCACATTCAGGGGCAAGGTACATATTTAGTTTGGTGTGTTTTTCACGACTGTTACACGTGTAGTGATAGACCCTCATCTCTGACCTGGATTTACACCTTTTCACATCTCTCTGAAACTTTTAGTGGTACACTTTTCTTGAGGCCCTCAAGGATACGAGTGGACACTATTTTATTACATTTATTTTGAATTAAAAGACACAAATCAATCAGAAGAGACTTCCTTTTAATTTCTGTTAATTCAGAATTAACTAACATAATAACTCTTGTCATTATATGATCATGTTTTATGCTGTTACCAATGCTTGTCACTTCTTCATATGATGAATCAAAGAACTATGGCAAAGTTGAAAATATGTCAAGTTGTACTTTTCAGAGTTGTTTAGAAATGTTAAGACGTTAATCAAACGCTTAATCAGTAATCTGCATAACTGGCGACGGGTTTCTGTCACTTTTCTAAACACTTTCACTGAATAATCTTCACTTCTTTAACTTTTGATAACTCTTCTGGCCTGAGCTAAAATTCCCTCCCGTTCTCTGGGAAACAACCAATGAGCGAGTGGATTTAACTGGGTCAACTTCCTTTTTTAAGGCTCCACTTCCTGTCTGAGCCTAGAGTCTGCTGGAGGAACTCAAACCATGAGGTTCCCCAAAGAGCTGATTTGCACGTCTGTCGAACGTTAAGGACACGTCATCAGTTAAGGATTTATAACATGCCAGTTATAAATTCACTTCGAGCTGTAAAAAGCTTCACTTAAGTGAAATTCCTTCAAAGGAATCTTTTATCTTGAAAATAAAACCGGAAACAGTTTCACTACCTCGCTGAGGTCGAAGCAGACCTCAGGAGATGCTGAAGGTGAACAATTGGAAAGCCTGCAAAAAACGTAGCGGTACAAACGGTCCATGCACGTGAAGGCTAACCCAACTTTACCATAGCTTGGACGATGAATCTTCGCAAAGGTAAAAAGTCGTTGTTCATAGAGAACCTGGGTCCAGCGGATGCTGATCAGGAGTGGGTCATGTTTCCTGGTTAAACTCAGATCAAGATTTTACCTCTCAGTTTCCCTCCATTTTCTTTTACTCCATCTTCCTCCTAAACTTTCTTTAACCTCTAAGCCAAAACTTTAATTTAATGTGCCTACAGAGATAAGTTATACTAAGACCAGTTACTTGTGTTCTGTTGTACCTAGAAGTTACGAACGCGTGATGTCATCTGCTGAAGTAAATTTATAGGAAATTCTGATCGATCAAGCCATGTATAAATGTATGATGTAATTTAATGTTTTGTTAATTAAATGATTCAGTTCTGCTGAACCAACATAAATTGACATTTCATGCCTTTTACATCTCTCGTCTGGTCACACACAAGTTCATGTTTAAATCCTAAAAAGAGAGAACTCGTTAAAATTAAATGCTAAGAATTTGGGTCAGATAAATTCTGCTCACTCTTTCATTTTGGAATATTGTACAGTCAGTAAAATTGACTAGTGCATTATCTTACACAACCAATGCAATAAAATGGCACCAGTAGGTAATTAATTAAGGGTGATTCCAACTTCTGCACCTCTCCACGGAGTCATGATAATAATTTGATAGAACAGTGATTTTATTTACAGTAGTGAAAATATTAACTTTGTGGAGTCTTACCAATATCAGGGTCTGCTCTGGGCTCTCCTCCCAGTGAAATGTGCCTGGAAAACCTTCAGAAGGATGCAGGAGGCATCGTATTTAAATGTTTAAACCATCTCAGCTGACTGCACTTTGAGCTCTTCCTACATGACGGAGCTCTTTAACGTTTCTGAGGCTGAGCTGTAGGATCCCCTACACAGGAAGCTTATTTCAGTTGCCTGCATCCTGGAGCTTGTTCTTTTGGTCAAAATTCATACCTCATGACTAAAGATGAAAGCTGGAACGTAGGTGGATTGGTAAATTGTGAGCTTTGCATTTTGGCTCAGCTCTTTCTTCACCACAACAGACAGGAGCAACATCTTTATTACTGTCAATCCATCTTAAAACTCTGACATTTGAACTCGTCAGTTTGAGGCAGAGCCTCATCTCCAACCCAGAGGAACAATTCCATCTTTTTCCAGTTCTCTGTTTTGCAGAGTCTCCACCTGGTGGAGGGGCTTGAGAACCCCGGTGATCCTGCAGAGTTATGTGGTCAGGTAAAGTCTCCAATGACAACCTGTCCTCAGGGGAGGGGTCAGACAGAGAGAAAATGATCATGTCAGGATGCCTCGTCCAGGTCAGGGAAACCAGAGGACTCTCCTGGAAACAAGCCTGGTGGTTCAACCTTGGCTTCTGGGGCTCATCTAGGCCAAGCTTCAAGAAATGACAGACCACCACCTCTATGTGGGTCCAGCACCTGCAGGGAGGTTGGGTGCTAACTGGACAGCAGTTTGAGGGCAGGCCTTTGGAAAGATGATCCCTTGAAGAAAAAGCTGATTTTAGGAGCAAAACTTGATTGACATAAAGAAATTAAAATAAACTTTTTGTTTGGGTTTGTTTGACTTGCAGATGAGCTTCTGGAGCCCAGCGAGAAGCCACCAATAGACAGTAAAGATGTTGTGATTTCTGTCAGTTTGGCTAAAGACTCAGATTCTGACTCCTGTCTTTCAAAAACCACCAGCAACCAGAGCAGCCCACTCATCATGAGAGGTAACCCAAGCATTCAACTGTCACACGTTTGAGTCCCTGATCGTTGCAGCTTGACCACCTTTTTTTTTTACTTTAATTTTTATTAACATTTTCATTAAAAAATAACCTTCCAAGGATACATCACATACATTTTCTACATTATGGTAGCCTAAGCAGGCCTCTCATTAAAATAATAATTCAATAATAACAATAATAATTCCCAAAAACAACAATAAAGGGGTGCACACACTCATACAACAACTATGAAAAGAAAAGAAAAAGAAAGAAAAGAAAAAATATATATAAAAAAATAATAAAATTAAAATAAATCTCGGTCATATAATAATAATAATAATATTAATCATTTTATTTTAAAGCGCCTTTCATGACACCCAAGGTGTCTATGGTCTAGAAATGTCACGGTTAATGGCATTGAGTTTCCTCATGTCTTTTCTTGGGTTTTGTACTGTGTCCATTTTTTCGACTTATTCAAAAAATATTTTCTTTTAGTCTAAGAATGTAGGTCATTCACTCCATCTCATAAATTTCACTAACAATATTCAGACATTGTTGTATGGAGGGAGCAGATATATGGTACCAGTTTCTTGTTATAGCTTTTTCACATACATTTAGCTTGACCACCATTTTAAATGTTCCTTTTAGCGTCTGGTAGAGATGGGCTGCAGGCTTTTCATGTCACTGATTTTATCATTTCACCTTTGTGTCTGTTTGTGTCTGTGTCATCTGCCAGCTACAGAAACCAAATCCCCTCTGAGTCTGACTGACCAGCGTCTCTTGGAGAGCAGCCAGATGTTCAAGAAGAAACAGGGTAAAGGAACCATAGACGTGTGGTGGCTGTTTGATGACGGAGGTCAGTTTTCATGTACTCACTATTTGTTTTTTGTAGAAATTTTGCACACAGGAGAACAGATATTTGGTTCTTTTACATTATTCCATTAAAGTTCAGTCTTCAGATGAATCAGCAGATAACTTTTTTCTTCCATTAAATAAAGTAGACCTTCACAGGACTAATAAATCCCAAAAAGCACAAAAGAACAGAGATGCTAAATAACATCTGCAGGAAAGAAAGCTTGAACTGCGTCTTATAGAAACTCTTGCTTGTGTTTATAGGTCTGACTCTGCTGATTCCATACCTGCTGACCATCAGGAGCAAGTGGAGCGACTGCAGGATCAGAGTCTTCATCGGTGGAAAGATTAACCGAATTGACCACGACCGTCGAATGTGAGTACATGTCTGTTCTTCTGACAGGTTTTAATCAAGAATAAATACTGGAAAACTCTTACCTGAAGCACACATGTTGATGGTTTGTTCATCGTGTCCAACCAGGATGGCCACGCTGCTGAGCAGGTTCAGAATCGACTTCTCTGACATCAACGTTCTCGGAGACATCAATGTGAAACCTAAAAAACACAAGTATGACTTCCAAAAACCTCTGACGTCTTTACTGCTGTTTTATTTCAGAATGGCTTCATCTTGGGGGTGGGGGGTTTAAATTATTTTGTTCGGGATTCACATCTGTTGGCATCAGAAACCAAAAAACACAATCCAAACCAGGACCCAGTGTCACAAAAGGCTAGTGCTGGTGAACCCAGTGGTGCAGGCAGGCAGGTAGGCAAGGGCTCAGGGTGGATATATAAAGTAAAGACTTTATTAACTAAACAAAAGAACTGACAGGGCAGCAAAATAAGCAGAATGGTCAGGGGTTACTCATGATACAAACAGGTCATTACAAGTGAACAGACGACAATGCCAGGACAAGGGGTAAGAGAAACACACAGGCTTAAATACAGGAAACACCAATTAGACAAAGTGATGGCACATTTGAGTAATCACAGATGCCAAAGAAAGAGACAAAGGATGCAAGACATAAACATGACACAAGATGGAGCCAGATACTAAAGAAACACAAACCATATAATGATAGAAACAGAGGATCAGGGGAACGCAGACTTACACACAACACCAGATGGGGCTAGACAGCAGGGACGAAACCACGACTCCTACACCCAGTCCCTGTGTTTAATCCAGTCTGGAAGTGGGTAAAGCTGAACTCATATTTCTGGGCTAAGATGCGTTCTATTTGACAGTAAGCTGAGTTTTAAGGAGCTGATCGAGCCATACAGGCTGAGGGAAGACGACATGGAGCAGGAGGCTGCAGAGAGGCTGAAGGCTCAGGAGCCCTGGAGGATCACTGACAACGAATTGGAGCTCTACAAGTCCAAGGTCCAAACACTGCAGACACAGCCACCCAAACCAGTACCAGAACTCTGCCCATTAAAGCTCAGTTTCTCTGTTTGACCTCCAGACCAACC
>JBBPBX010078199.1:0-16677 GCA_038048925.1 Garcialebias charrua | reverse complement strand
AGGTGTCCCTGTGATTGACTGGAGGCTTGTCCACATGTCCCTGTGATGGACTGGAGACTTGTCCATGTGTCCTTGTGATGGACTGGAGACTTGTCCCTGTGTACCTGTGATGGACTGGAGACCTGTCCAGGTATCCCTGTGATGGACTGGAGACTTGTCCATGTGTCCTTGTGATGGACTGGAGACTTGTCCAGATGTCCCTGTGTCCCCCTTCAGTGTAGCCAGTCCAAAGTTGGACAGATTCTGGAAAAAGGAGCAATACCTGATCCTAATATGTCAGACACAAGTTTCCCTGTTTTTCCCAGCACGTCAAAATGGTGCTTTCCTCCTGACACAAGTAATATTGGAGAAAGCGCATTTAAAACATCAGGCCAAGCCACTTCTACCACATACTCAAAGGATAAACCAGACAGAAAAGATGAGCTTCTCAAACAGGAATCCTCAAAGCAGATTACATGTCTACAAAACTTCTGTTATGTTTGTGGTAAGCCACAAACTAAAATTTCACGCCATTTGCAAACACACCAGACGCATCCTGAAATTATCCAACTGTTTTCCCTTCACAAGGATTCTAAAGAGCGCAAAGTTTTATTAGAAAAATTGAGGAACAGGGGAATTCACAAGCATAACAATGCAGTTTTACAAGGTGGACAAGGGCCCTTGAAAGTGAAGAGAAAGACAAAAGCTAAGGCCGTAGATGGAACATTTATTCACTGTATCTACTGTGAAGGAATGTACGTTCAAAAGCAACTATGGAGACATGTCCGTAGATGCCCTTGTAAGCCAGAAAATATGGATATGGATAATCCACCTGGAAGAGCCAAAGTGCTGAGTTTGGCTTTGGCTAAAGAGTCTGCATTCTATCATGAAATCTGAAGTGGTGTTTGTAAGATCATTAAAAGTATGAAACCCGACGATGTTACCTCAGCTGTGAGAAATGACCTGTGTATTATTCAGTTTGCTCAGTCACTCCACAACAGACATGGACAAGACCCCTCAAAATACGACTACATGCGACAAAAGCTTCATGAAGTTGGCCGTTTGTTGATATGTCTGCGCACAAAATATGCAATACATAACCTAGAGGATGCTGTGAAACCTGCTAACTTCCAGAGAGTTGTGCAAGCAGTAAAGACTGTGTCAGGCTTTGATGAAGAAACACGTTCATACAAAAAAACAAGCCTTGCCATAAAACTGGGACATACACTGAACAAAATCTGTAACCTTGTTCATTGCCGAGCACTCATGGCAGAAGATGAACAACTGATGAAGTCGTCAGACGCATTCAAAAAACTGTGCTCATCAAAATGGTCAGAGATGGTGTCTCATAGTGCCCTTAGCACTTAAAATCATGCCAAATACAATAGGCCATTAACATTACCATTCACTGAAGATGTTAAGCTTCTGCATCAGCATCTGAATAAATCAGGAGAAAATGCCTTTAACACCTTGAAAGATGAAGCCAGCCCCCAGACTTATGCAGAACTTGCAAAAGTTACACTTGCATAGGTCATTGTGTTCAATCGTAGACGAGCAGGAGAGGTTTCAAAGATGCACCTACGAAGTTTTATGGAGCGTGACACCACCAAGCTCCATGATGATGTTGCCATGGGTTTGTCAACGGTTGAACAGAAGCTCTGCAGCCATTTCACTCGGGTTGAAATCATTGTGAAAAGAGGCCGAAAGGTTGCAGTTTTACTCGCACCAAATGTGGTGGATGCACTGACTTTATTGGCAAGTAAGAGAGAGACATGTGTTGTTTTACAAACAAACTTATTTCTATTTGCAAGACCTAAATCAATGAGTCACTACAGAGGACAGGACAGTCTGCGTGTTCATGCAAGCCAGTGTGGAGCATAGCACCCAGAGTTCCTCAGGTCAACACAACTACGGAAACATGTAGCCACGCTCTCACAAGTCTTGAACTTAAAAAACAATGAACTTGACCAGGTTGCAGACTTCTTGGGCCATGACATCCGTGTTCACAGGGAATTTTACAGATTACCAGCTCCCCCAACACAACTGGCAAAGATATCCAAGCTACAGGTTGAAAAAAATATGGAGGAACTTTTTTTTTAAATAAAGTATTTAAAAGTGTAACACAGATTTATACAATATTAATACATAATACAGAAAGGTACATACCCCAGATACTGGTAGCATACTGGTTATTTAACCAGTATGTATATTTTGTACCAGACTATTCTATAAAATGACATGTTATCTTGTACTCAATTGGTATGTACCTGGTACCTATGCAACCTGGCTTTATAATGAAATGACTAATAACCTAGTTGCCTGGTATGTACCGAGGTCTTTGTTACAATCAAAAAAATGTGTTCAATAAAAAAACAACTGGACTTTTATTTGTAGCAGAAGACGTTTCGCCCTTCATCCAAAAGGCTTTCTCAATTCTAAGAGAAGAGACCTGTCCAGGTGTCCCTGTGATGGACTGGAGACTTGTTATTATTATAACTTGTCAGTTATTATTATTATTATTATTATTATTATTATTATTATTATTATTATTATTATTATTATATTACTTGTAAATGTGTTCCTGTGATGGACTGGAGACCTGTCCAGGTGTCCCTATGATGGACTGGAGACTTGTCCACGTGTCCCTGTGATGGACTGGTGACTTGTAAATGTGTCCCTGTGATGGACTGGAGACTTGTAAATGTGTCCCTGTGATGGACTGAGACTTGTCCAGATGTCTCTGTGTCCCCCTTCAATGTAGCCAGTCCAAAGTTGGACAGATTCTGGAAAAAGCAGCAATATCTGATCCTAATATGTCAGACACAAGTTTCCCTGTTTTTCCCAGCACTTCAAAATGTTGCTTTTCTCCTGACACAAGGAATATTGGAGAAAACACATTTAAAACATAAGGCAAAGCAGTCTGCATTCTATCATGAAATCTCAAGTGGAGTTTGCTATTTATGAGACTGAGCTGAATGCAGCACGTCAGACTGAGGAAGTCTTTATTTAGGGCCTTGTCATCAAATTTATCAGTGAACTTAAAAGGTATGTGGAGCTTTATTAGTGTTAACAAAAAATACAATTTTTCCTATTTATATAACTAGGTTGAGGAATCTTAGCAAATAAATCCTTTGCAAAATATGACTTTCTTTTGGAATATCGAGGTGAACTGATCACCAAGGAGGAATGTGAGAGGAAGCAACAGGTTTGCGATGAATCGATGAAAGTGTTTTTGTTTGAATTGTACTTTGATGTAAAAACTGTAAAAAAAACTTTGTCGAGGAAGTCTTCTTTTATAAGACTGAGCTGAACATAGCATGTAAGACTGAGGAAGTCATTCGTCCGAAACACGTCTTCAGTCTGAGGTGCTGCATTCAGCTCAGTCTTATAAATAGCACCCTCTCACAGTGGATCAACCAGTTTGCAGGTCCTCCTTGATCATGAGAGCAGCTGGTTTTGGCTGTTCAGCAAACTCGTTGATCCACTGTGAGAGGGTGCTATTTATAAGACTGAGCTGAATGCAGTACCTCAGACTGAGGAAGTATTTATTTATAAGACTGAGCTGAGTACAGCATCCAAGACTGTGGAAGTCATTTGTCCGAAAGGTTTCCTCAATCTGAGATGTTGCATTCAGCTCAGTCTTATAAATAGCACCCTCTCACAGTGGATCAACCAATTTGCTGATGACAGCCAAAACCAGCTGCTCTCATGATCAAGGAGGACCTGCAAACTGGTTGATCCACTGTGAGAGGGTGCTATTTATGAGACTAAGCTGAATGCAGCACCTCACACTGAGGAAATCTTTATTTATAATACTGAGTTGAATACATTATCTCCAGACTTGGACAAAAGACTAAACATTTCCAGTTTTTTTTTTTTGCTTTTCTTTGTGTTGTTTTTTTGAATGTCCTGAGGACCAGACTTAGCTTTTTTGATTATTCTACTAGAATTATTGAGCATTCATCAGGGTATTTTAATTTTAGTATGTGTCTTGTTCAACAAGCTTTCTAGTGTTTTATGTTTTCATGTAACAAATGTGATGCCCTGTGATAAACTTGCGAACCGTGAAAGGTGCACCCCGCCCCTTGCCCTATGATTGCTGGATATGGGCACCGGCGACCCCCGTGACCCAAAATGGAAGAAACGGGTAAAGATAATGGATGGATGTAGAAAATGGGCAATGTTTAGGCTGATGGTCCTCCTTGATCATGTGAGCAGCTGGTTTTGGCTGTCATCAGGAAGTCTTTATTTATAAGACTCAGCTGAATACAACATCTCAGACTAAGGAAGTCTTTATAAGACTGAGCTGAATACAGCATCTCAGACTGAGGATGTCTTTCGTCACTCGTAAGTTAGGGATAACCTGTACTTTACAGTGGGTTGTGGTGAACCGTGTAAAAAAAGTACAATTTTGTTTTAGAAATATGTACAAGTTTATAATGTTAATGTTTTATAATATGTAAATATGTCATCTCAGACTGAGGAACTCTTTCATCGCTCGTAAGTCGGGGATCACCTGTACTTTACAGTGGGTTGTGGTGAACCGTGTAAAAAAAGTACAATTTTGTTTTAGAAATATGTACAAGTTTGTAATGTTAATGTTTTATAATATGTAAATATGTCATCTCAGACTGAGGAACTCTTTCGTCGCTCGTAAGTCGGGGATCACCTGTACTTTACAGTGGGTTGTGGTGAACCCTGTAAAAAAAGTACAATTTTGTTTTAGAAATATGTACAAGTTTGTAATGTTAATGTTTTATAATATGTAAATATGTCATCTCAGAAGTCTTTCATCGCTCATAAGTCAGGGATCACCTGTACTTTACATTGGGTTGTGATTAACCCTGCAGAAAAAGTAAAATTTTGTTTTAGAAATATGTACAAGTTTGTAATGTTAATGTTTTATAAAATGTAAATATGTCATCTCAGACTGAGGAACTCTTTCGTCGCTCGTAAGTCGGGGATCCCCTGTACTTTACATTAGGTTGTGATTAACCCTGCAGAAAAAGTAAAATTTTGTTTTAGAAATATGTATATAATGTTAATATGTTTTATAATAATGTAAATATGTCAACAGAATTTAAGTTTTTATTTTATTTTATTTGAAACATTTAAGTTTTATTTTATTTTAAACATTTGAAGATTTGTTAGTGAATATAAATAAAGTATGTGCCTAATTTGTTTAATAAAATCAGTTCAAAAAACTGTTCTCCTAATGCAGTGTCCTGTCACATTTGTGTGTTTTATGTTAATTTTATGTTAAGTAGGCGGAGTTTAAATGTCTCTTTAAAGACCCCATAATGCATGTTTGTCCTCCTGTCACATTTGTGTGTTTTATGTTAATTTTATGTTAAGTAGGCGGAGTTTAAATGTCCCTTTAAAGACCCCATAATGCATGTTTGTCCTCATAAACCACATTTTTTGACGTCCTTGTAAACCACACTGGAGTCTGGGTGGTAAAACGTGCTGTGAAGCTCCTATCGGAAAGCTAAAGTGACCCAAATTTTTTTCAAAATTTTTAGAGTGCTCTGAGCTTGGTCCCAGGTCGCTAGGACCTCGGGAAGGGGTAGACCCCGTATTACACCTTCGGGCGGGTTTGGCGAAAAAGTCCGGCTAAACCACATTGACAAACCTGTGTGTGTGTGTGTGTGTGTGTGTGTGTGTGTGTGTGTGTGTGTGTGTGTGTGCTCTTGTTTTTATTACATGGTGGGGACCAACACCTGATTTTTCACTCACCTCGTGGGGACCGGTTTTCCCCGTGGGGACCAAAATCCGGTCCCCACAGGCACAAGCATTGCAATCAATAGGAAAAGGCCTGGTGATATGCATGGTGTAGTTTTTGTGAAAAAAAAAAAAAAAAAAAAGGTCCCCACGGGGTTGATTTTTCAGAAAAAGTGTGTGTCGACTTTCCCCCCCTAGAGGTCCACGGTGGTATCGCAGTGTGTGAAACTGCACCCGTGGGGACAATTTCCTGACAAAGTGTGTAACTTAATATGTCAAAAAAATCCTATTTCTTGGACAAAACTTTATAGTGTTTACTATAATTTTAATATTTTAATGTACATAAATATCTTTAATGAAAATAAGCAATCGTATTTTTCAAATAACTACTAAAAATAGCAATATCAATGACAATCACACAGGAAGAGGCAAGTTAAATGCAACTACATAAGATTTTTTGTGATTTTGGCTTGTTCTTCCAATGTTAGTTATGCTATTCTACTCTTTTTTAACTAACATTTAACTGCTTCTACCTTTTACATATTGTTTTTCTGCATTTTTTCTATGTCTTGACATCATCTATCCATCAATCCATTATTTTTTGCTTGTTCTATAGTGGAGTTGCAGTGACATCAGCTTGAGCAGAGAGGCCCAGACCTCTCCTTCCCCAGCCATCTCTTCCAGCTCTTCTGGAAGGACTTCAAGGCGTTCCCAGGCCAGCCGAGAGACATAGTCTCTCCAGCATGTCCTGGGTCTTTCTCAGAGTCTCCTCTCAGTCGTACATGCCTGAAACACCTCCCTAGGGTGGTTTCCAGAAGGCTTCTTTACCAGATGCCTGAACCACCTCAGCTGGCTCCTCTCGATGTCGAGGAGCAGTATCTCTACTCCAAGTCTCTCCTGGATGACTGAACTTCTCACCCTATCTCTAAGAGAGTCCTGAAAACTCATTTAAACTGCTATTATCTGCAGTCTCATTATTTTGGTCACTATCCAAAGTTTGTGGCTTGAGGTGAGGGTAGGAATGTAAACAACCTGTAAACAGGGAGTTTTGCCTTAGAGCTCAGCTTCTTATTCACCACAACAGATGGGTACAGAGTCATCAAAACTGAAGAAGCCCCATCAAGCTATCAATGTCATTCTCCATTCCTCCATCACTCACAAACTAAGTCCCAAGATACTGGAACTCCTTCACTTGAGGTAGAACTTCACCCACAATCCAGAGGGCACAATCCACCCTTTGCTGACTGAGGACCATGGCTTCAGATTTGGAGATGATGATCATCATCCTAGTTGCTTAACACTCAGCTGTGAACTACTTCAGTGAGAGCCGAAGATCGTGGTATGATGATGCCTACAGGACCACATTGTATTTAAATAGCAGAGATCAAACCTTGAGGTCACCGAACTAGACTCCTTCTGCCTCTGACTGCATTCAGAAACTATCTCCTTAAAAGTTATGAACAGAACTGACTACTAGTTACAGTAGTCCTCTGCACTCTCTGACCTCACTCCAACAACCACCATGTCCTTTCTAAATGCATCCATATTGCCTGTTTTTGGGTTTTCTCTCCATTATTTGGGCCAATTCTTTGTCAATAAATCTTAAACACGTTCTGAATGCTAAACAAAAATTAAATATGGCTAATAAAATATGGCTGCATCTCAATAATTATTAAGACACTAAAATATACTTAGTTTTGGTCAAAGCTCACATCAGTTAATTAACAGTAATTGTATAGTAATTATATCTATAACTTGTATGGATTATTGCTGTATGTTTTGATTTTAGATTACATTTTGTTGTTCAGGAACTACAGATGAAAATTAGCTTAAGCTAAATCTGGTGCAAAGCATCTTTTTAATGTTTTATTTGCACATTGTCCCTATTTTTAAATAAAATAAACAAGAATGAATACAATTCTTAATACATGCTGAATGCTAATTAAAAATCTAGATGGCTGACAACGCTTAAATAACATTGTTTAATCTATGGTTTAGTTATTTTTATATATCTTAAACCAGCTACTGCCCTGCATGCCAGTCCCTAGCGTGAGTAAATGGTGAAGGTTGTGATTGGAAGGACATTCAATATAAACACTTTTGCCGAGTTAATATATATGACAATATAGTGTTGTCACTAGTGTGAAAGCTAAGAGGCTAAACTAAGGTTTTCTAATCCATAAAGCAACTTTGTTGTCCATCCACAGGCTGGGTCGTTTCTACATTCTCCTCTCTGTCAGTGTGCTCTGGTTTCATTTAAAAGAGTTGATCTTTAGATATTGTCCTTCAGGGTGGATAAATGTTACTTAAAGCCTTTTGCTGATAACCATCATTTACCCAGTATGCTTTATTTATTTATCTTGCAGTTACAATAAACATTTATCAAATGAAGTCTATGTAGCAGTAAAGAAATATACCTGGCTAGGCAAATGTCATTTCCTGATATACCTGGCTAGGGAAATGTCACTTCCTGTTGGATAAGTGGGTGGAGTATAAAAGGAAGCAACAATGCCTGTTCTGGCACTTGGATTCTTCTTCACGCTCCCACTACATGGCTCACAACCCGTGTGGGGTTTGGTTGTCGTGAGCAGCAGATTGTGTTAAGCGTGCTGTTCTGGCTTTCGTGTTATGAAGACCAAGCTTACTGCTTCCTCCTCCTGTTAGTGTGAAATATCAAAATCAATCAAAAGAATCAAAAGAAATACAATCAATTCCAGCTGCATCTTTTCTCTAAAGTGCATCATGTTTTAGTACAAAGTGTTAATTACACTTTAAATGTAAACCTTTATTAATTTCCTGATGTATCTCAGTAATTCAGATAAAATAAAATAAGACTGAGTAAGTTTTCTGGACAGATTCTTTAATGTAATGTTTCACCTCTTTTTCAAAAGACTTCTTCAGTTCAAGCAGTTCAGGTAAACTCAGCCATATAAACAGTGCCTCCACATGGTGGGTAAACAAGTTAATGATGACAATCAAAACAGCTGGTTACATGCAGAAGTTGTCAGTCTTACGATTGGTCATTGTACACTGATAATCCCTTTTGTTGACAGAGGGCAGAGTAATGCTCACAATAAAAGCATTTTAAGTGTGGGACAACTGGAAACGGAGGCCTACACCCCTGTTTAATGACAGTTTATGGCAAGCCATCCATCCATCCATCCATTTTCTTCCGCTTATCCGGGGTCGGGTCACGGGGGTAGCAGCTTAAGTAGGGAGGCCCAGATTTCCCTCTCCCCAGCCACTTGGAGCAGCTCCTCTGGGGGAATCCCCAGGCGTTCCCAGGCTAGCCGAGAAACATAGTCCCTCCAGCGTGTCCTGGGTCTTCCTCTGGGTCTCCTCCCGGTGGGACATGCCCGGAACACCTCACCAGGGAGGCGTCCAGGAGGCATCCTAACCAGATGCCTGAGCCACCTCAACTGGCTCCTCTCGATGTGGAGAAGCAACGGCTCTACTCCGAGTCCCTCCCGGATGACTGAGCTTCTCACCCTATCTCTAAGGGAGAGTCCAGACACCCTGCGGAGAAAACTCATTTCAGCCGCTTGTATCCGAGATCTCGTTCTTTCGGTCACAACCCAAAGCTCATGACCATAGATGAGGGTGGGAACATAGGTCGATCGGTAAATTGAGAGCTTTGCCTTTCGACTCAGCTCTCTCTTCACCTGGTACCCCATACTCCCGGAGTACCTCCCACAGAACCCCCCGAGGGACGCGGTCGAATGCTTTTTCTAAGTCCACAAAGCACATGTAAACTGGTTGGGTAAACTCCCACGCGTCCTCCAGGACCTTGCTGAGGGTGTAGAGCTGGTCCAATGTTCCACGACCAGCACGAAAACCACACTGCTCCTCCTGAATCCGAGGTTCGACTATCCGACGGACCCTCCTCTCCAGAACCCCTGAATAGACCTTACCAGGGAGGCTTAAGAGTGTGATCCCCCTATAGTTGGAACACACCCTACGGTCCCCCTTTTTGAATAGGGGAACCACCACCCCAGTCTGCCAATCCAAGGGAACTGCCCCCGATGTCCACGCGATATTGCAGAGTCGCGTAAGCCAACACAACCCCACAACATCCAGAGCCCTAAGGAACTCGGCGAATCTCATCCACCCCCGGAGCCCTGCCACAGCGGAGCTTTTTAACCACCTCGGTGACCTCAGTACCAGAGATTGGAGAGCCCGACCCAAAGTCCCCAGGCTCCGCTTCCTCAGTGGAAGACGTGCCAGTAGGATTGAGGAGGTCTTTAAAGTATTCCACCCACCGACTCACAACATCCTGAGTTGAGGTCAACAGCACGCCATCCCCACCATAAATGGTGTTGGTCGCGTACCGCTTCCCCCCCCCCTGAGACGCCGGATGGCGGACCAGAATCGCCTCGAAGCCGTACGGAAGTCATTCTTCATGGCCTCTCCAAACTCCTCCCATGCCGGAGTTTTTGCTTCAGCAACCACATAAGCCGCATGCCGCTTGGACTGTCAGTACCTATCTGCTGCTTCTGGAGTGTTTAAGGGTCCCACAGGCCAAAAAGACCCAAAAGTGCTCCTTCTTCAGCTTGACAGCATCCCTCACTGCCGGTGTCCACCATCGGGTTCGAGGGTTGCCACCACGACAGGCACCAACAACCTTGCGGCCACAACTCTGATGAGTTGCCTCAACTATAGAGGCGCGGAACATGGCCCACTCAGACTCAATGTCCCCCGTCTCCCTCGGAACGTGTTCAAAGCTTTCCCGGAGATGGGAGTTAAAGCTCCGTCTTACGGGAGACTCTGCCAGACGTTCCCAGCAGACCCTCACAATACGTTTGGGTCTGCCAGGCCTGAACATGGTGTTCGTTATGAACAATCCATGATGAGCACAGAAGTCCAATAACAGAACACCACTCGGGTTCAGATCAGGGAGGCCATTCCTCCCAACCACACCCCTCCAGGTCTCACTGTCATTGCTCACGTGAGCGTTGAAGTCCCCCAGTAGAACAAGGGAGTCCCCAGGAGGCGCACTCAGTGGTGTAGTCTACGTGATACTCGGGTATACGGAGTATACCCAGTAAGAAAGCTCAAGAATTTCAGTATACCCACTTAAAAGTAGCCAATAATACATGACATATCATTAGACACGTGTCATTGATATGTTAAACGCCAGTTAAACACTTCCGTAACAATCTATCGGTATGCAGCGCTTTGCTTTGATAATGTTGTATAGATTCTATAACATGTTTTACTACAAAGCCAACTGTTGTACAGTTTGTTGTTCATTTATTCAAAAAAAAATTTTTTTTTCTTCTTTTGGCTTTTTCCCTGCGTTAGGGGTCGCCACAGCGAACTGGTCGCACGAAGATTTGGCAATTTTTACGCCGGATGCCCTTCCTGACACAACCACAGACCACCGAGCAACCACAGCCCTCTGTGTGGAGCAGAGAGCTGATATCTAGGGTTCCCGGGGGAGCAGATGGTGGGGGTTAAGGGCCTTGCTCAAGGGCCCAGAGTGGGGCAGATGAGAGTGGAGATAAGTGTGACCGCTTCACTTATCCCACCCACATCTTTTGATGTTGTCGGTACCGGGGCTTGAACCGGCGACCTACCGATCACAAGCGCACCTTCTTAACCTCTGCGCCACCACTCCCCTGTTGTTCATTTATTCAAATATAAAAGAAATTTGGAAATGTTAAACATGCTTAAAAAATCTAAACAGATCATTTCATTGTACTAACCAGTGTACAGGGAGTCCCAGACTTACGAGTGAGTTCCGTTCCTACGACTATCTTGTAAGACGAAAATCTTGTACGTCGGAACACGGAACACGTGTTCTGGTAAGTCCGGATTTTCGGTCGGAAATTTTATGGTAGCGCTACTACGAACACTCGTTTTTCAACACAAACGTTCATACTAGTTCATAAACATGCTCAGAAACTCGTTTACAAACGGTTAGCTAACATACTTTCATCTAAAAACACATAAAAGTGCTGTATTTTTTGTATGGTCTTTACAAATTTACTGTTCGTTAGTGAGCTCGTAAGTCCGGAACCTCATAAGTAAGAGCACTCGTAAGTCGGGGATTACCTGTACTTTGGTTTCTAAGCACAGTACACCCACTACAAAAATGTAGACTGCATCACTGGGCGCACTCTCCAATACCCCTCCAATG
Source organism: Garcialebias charrua (assembly GCA_038048925.1). Lineage (NCBI taxonomy): Eukaryota > Metazoa > Chordata > Actinopteri > Cyprinodontiformes > Rivulidae > Garcialebias > Garcialebias charrua. Next base: position 4,838 of record JBBPBX010078199.1, on the reverse strand, counting down.
ACTCCAAAAAGGGTAGGTAATCTGTGCTGCCGTTTGGCGCATATGCACAAACAATAGTCAAAGCCCGTCCCCCCACACGTAGGCGAAGGGAGGCTACCCTCTCATTCACCGGGGTGAACCTCAACGTACAGGCACCAAGATGGGGGACAACAAGTATGCCCACTCCTGCTCGGCACCTCTCACCAGGGGTAACTCCAGAGTGGAAGAGTGTCCAACCCCTCTCAAGGAAACTGGTTCCAGAGCCAGAGCTATGTGTTGAGGTGAGTCCGACTATTTCTAGCTGGAACCTCTCAACCTCACACACTAGCTCAGGCTCCTTCCCCACCAGAGAGGTGACATTCCATGTCCCAATGGCCAGCTTCTGTAGCCGAGGATCAGACCGCCAGGGTCCCCGCCCTCGGCCACCACCCATCCCACATTGCACCCGACCCCTTTGGCCCCTCCCATAGGTGGTGAGCCCATGGGAAGGGGGACCCACGTCTCCTCTTCGGGCTGTGCCTGGCCGAGCTCCATGGGTAAAAGCCCGGCCACCAGGCGCTTGCCAACGTGCCCCACCTCCGGGCCTGGCTCCAGAGTGGGGCCCCGGTGACCCGCGTCCGGGCGAGGGAACATTGATTCCATTAATTGAACTCATCATTGGGGTCTTTGGGCTGCACTTTGTCTGGTCCCTCACCTGGCAATGGCAAGCCATTTTAACATAAAATTTGATTCACAACACTTACATTCCAGTTACCTGAAATTGAATTATGACTAGTCATTTGTTTTTAAGATGTCTCTAATTATATTTTGACTAGTCAAAATACCTATTTGAGATATATAATTTAACTTAATAATCAAACTTATATTTTAGATTCACTTTATCATAAGCTTTAACAGTATTATACTTCTGCTGTTGAACCATAAGGACCTTTCAAATAAAAAAGAGCTTCTGAGCCAACTTAAATCTTAAAAGTTCACACATCTCCATCCAACCATCAATCGCCTTCTTGGCCTCCCTCTATGGGGGAATGGTTAGGTTATTTAATTTTAGCTATTGTTTAACGTCCTACAGTCTCTGAGACAAAAGAAATTTTAAGCAGAGTTTTTGAGAAAAAGTCTGTGAGATTGCTCTAAACATCTGTATACCTGCAAAATGAGGGAAAATATGTAAATTATGGACAATCTGTTCATGTAAGCAGTAGTCAGCACCCGTCATCCTCCAGACGCATGACGGAGCATGTCTGAGCTAGCCAATCAGTTTTGTTGACATTGATCAGCTGACTCATTTAATTACACCTTAACATTCATGAGATACTTTGCATTGACTGTTTGTGGTTGAGTGTGGGCATGTAGAGGGTAGAACCTGAGGCGGGACTTATGTGCAAACTGAGGTGTAGCAGTGATAAAGGACAATTGCTTGAAGGTGTGCGTGCACACGGTTTTATAAATCTGAATTATTATTTTTATGGCGTATGCCATTTTCACCTTTTGGACGTATGTAGATATGGGTAATATGGCTTAAAATCAATATCACGATATATTGGCCAGTTCACCTCGATAATGATAAATGCACAATAACTCTTACCACCCACCACCACATACACAATTACACAGTATAGTATAGTCATAACACTATACATTGTGTCCATGTTCTTAGTCAAAGTTCACAGTGTTCTCTAATGAAGCGTTATACAAAAACTTTAACCTGAACCATTTGGACCAAAGGGGATTTGTAAGGAAGCGTGAGCTTTTCTGTAGTTTATATTTGTCATTTTAGTGTTTTCAATATATTTATGAAAAAAAAAAAACATTTTAGGCAAGACTTGAGTCAGATATAGTCATACAAATATTTAACCATCTCCATAACTTTTCAGTGCAAACAAATTATGTATTATAATTTTATATCTAAAAAAATATACCAAATGTGTATTTTGTACTGCACAAAATAACTTAAATACATTTTTTTTATTTGTTAGACTGATTTCGCCATTAAAATAACTTTATTTCAAAATTATATTTTTTAGAAAGCTCATGTATTCATTTAATCAATTCTCTTACAGCGCCACAAGAGCAGGCAGCCAGTCTCAGCAGCTCTACACGTACTCTGTGATTTTTCTGGTTTTCTTTAGTTTATTAGGAGTGCTGTGTGTTTATGTTGTCCTAATCTTTTGCACCAACTATGGAACTGACTTTTCTATGGACAGTTCTCTTTTTATTTCCCTTTTTTACGGCTTTTTCATCCGGAGAAGGCATGAGTGAGCATGCTCCCATTGTTCACACCCGGGACCAGTTGCTAGCATTAGGTAGCTCTGTGGTGCGTCCCCCTGCTGAATGACCCGATATCTACCGTGACCTGAGGAAGAAGCGACGAGGGAGACGGGCGTGAATCGGATGTCACAACCAGGGCAGAAGGTAGAGACCTGTCATCCTATCCATTATTATGGGATATGTGAGGTCTCTTCATAACAAAGTGGACAAACTATCGGGGCTAACTAGACATCAAAGGAGCTACCGAGAGACCAGCCTCATCTGCCTGACGGAGACGTGGCTAACAGCGCTAACTCCAGATGCTCACATAAACTTGGTTCATCTTTCATTTACGCCGAGCTGACAGAATGAAGGAGAGAGTAAGAAGAGAGAAGGGGGTCTGGCTGTGTTTGTGAATGATAGATGGTGTAACTCTGGACATTTAACCATCAAAGAATCACTCTGCAGTAAGGACATTCAACTGTTAGCTGTTAGCATGAGGCCTTATCAGCTCCCAAGGGAATTTTCAGACATGATTGTGATTTCTGTGTATGTCCCCTCTCTGCTAACGCTGCTGCAGCCTGTGATGTTCTCCATTCAATCACCAGTAGACTCCAAACACATCAGTCACAGGCCTTTTTCCTGATATCAGGAGAGTTTAATCATGTCTCCCTGTCCTCCACTCTTCCCATCTTCACCCAGTATGTCACCTGCCACACCATAGATAACAAAACACTGGATCTACTGTATGCCAACACAAAAAACACATACAGGTCATCACCTCTCCCTCCCTTGGGGGGCTCAGACCACAATCTGGTTCATCTCCAACCTGTCTATGAACCCCTCGTATGCAGTGAACCAGTTGTGACACGCAGAGTGAAGAGATGGTCTGAGGAGACTGAAGAGGTTCTGAGGGACTGCTTCAGCTCCGCTCTGTGGGGAAAACTTTGTGCGTCTCATGGGGACGATGTTGACAGCATCACAGATTGTCACGGACTACATTAACTTCTGTGTGGAGAACACTGTACCCTACCAGGACAGTACGGTGTTTCTCCAACAACAAACCCTGGATCAACCCTGAAATAAAGGCTCTTCTCAAGGAGAAGAAGAGAGCCTTTAAATCAAGAAACAAGGAGGAGCTGAGAGCTGTGCAGAAGGAACTGAGGAGGAAGATCAGGGATGGAAAGAACACCTATAGAAAAAATATGGAGGATCAACTGAGTCTGAAGATAATATCAGGTCACAAACCAAACCCAGAGGCTGTGAGGCACTTGGGGTGGGTGAACGACCTGAACCAGCATTTTAACAAGTTTGATCATTCACCCACCCCTCCCCCAGCCAGTCTCCTCTGCTGACACCCCCCTCTCCACCCTCTGCTGGCTTCTCTTTTCAGGACTTCACACCTCACAGCTCCTGACCATCATCATCCCCACTCACTCCAGAGGACTCCATCTCACAGTCTTCCTCCTCCTCCTCTATCTTGTCCCTCTTAACACTCCAGGTGAGGAATGAGCTGAGGAAGATCAAGGTGCGGAAGGTTGCAGGTCCAGATGGTATCAGCTCCAGGCTCCTGAGGTGCTACGCAGATCAGCTGTGTGGCATCATGGGATTCATGTTCAATCTGAGCCTGAAGCTGGAGAAGGTACCACAGCTATAAAAGACCTCCTGTGTGATAGCTGTGCCCAAGACCAAACATCCGAAGGACCTCAGCAGTTGCAGGCCGGTGGCTCTGACATCACATCTGATGAAGACATTCGAGAGGCTGGTCCTCAATCATCGACGCCACCAGGTGAGGTCTTCATTGGATCCGTTGCAGTTTGCCTACCAGCCTGGCATCAGGGTGGATGATGTCATCATCTACCTCCAGCACCGAGCTCTGACCCATCTGGAGCAACCTGGAAGTACTGTGAGGATCATGTTCTTTCATTTCTCCAGAACTTTCAACACCATCCAACCATGACTCCTGAGGGACATGCTAGAGCTGTCTGGAGTGGACCACCACATGTCCCACTGGATACTGGACTACCTCACGGACCTCCGACTGACGTGTAAGCATTGGCCCCACTCAGATCGGACCTCGTTTAGGGTGTTAAACTAACCAGAAACCCCATTTTGGTCAAATTTCAGGTACCCACAATTCATAGCGTGAACTATGCATGCACCTTCAGGTGGTCATACTTAATATGCCCTGTGAATTTTAAGTAGTTAGCTTAATCCTGAAGAAAACTGAGTATAAGTCCTTATAGACTAGAAAATACGGTAATTACGAACGAGCTCCTTAAGGTCAGATCTCGGCTTCCGAGGCACGTAGAAAGACGCGGCAGACGCCGATGGATTTGTCTCGAGTCCACAAACAACATGTTCTGATTTTGTGCACGTATGTGCATGGACGACCTCGTTTAGGGGGTTAACGAGCGCCTCGTCGGACACCAGGGGACAATTGTCCACAAGTCCCCAGCCGTTGGACGTAGAGATCCCAAAATCGCAGTGTGGGATGCTGGAGAGACCCCGAATAAGAATCTTGTGTCATTTCATACCCAGCGGTTTTAGAAAAAAAAATTGTCCTGAAAACCCACCCAAAAGATCCTCTTAAGTACTTAAGACCTACAAAG
>JBBPBX010078198.1:0-16677 GCA_038048925.1 Garcialebias charrua | reverse complement strand
ACATACACACAAATATTTCTCAAATATAACCATCACCGAACTGTAATTCATCATCTGTAAAAATGATTGGTTAAGAGCCATTTGTGTGTTTCGTATGGTCAGTTAGCTTTGGGAGCCATTTTAAAATATGTTGACTCCAAACTGAAATCGATTGTAGTTGTACATCCAATTATGTTTTTCTGAAAGTTTCATTAAAACCCTTGCTGTAATTCATGAAATATTTTGCTAACAGACAGGCATAGTTGACTTTAAATAGTTAATGGCAAATTTTAAATTCAAGTTTGTGTGCAATCTGATGGGGCTCAGAAAATACTTTGAGAATCAGTTTCAATTCAATTTCTGTAAAACTGATAGAACTAAAGCCTTTTTTTGTCTTAACTAAAGTTAGTTGTGGAAGCCATCTTGGATTAGGTTGATTTCAATAGCTAATCAGTTGTAGACGTCAATACAGTGATTATTTTCCAAGAGTTGTACAGTGATATTTTCCTAACAAACTGTTGAAATAGTTACCGGTAATCACTAAAAGGAAATCCAAGAAAAACAAAGAGTACACATAATATTGCAACTAAATGTGGCATTACTCATGCCCTGAGAGCATAAATAAGTTAAGTTTAACAACAACACCACCCTGGGAATTTCACCCAGAGAATATTACCTTATTGTTTTAAGGCCACGCAAGTTCGCTTTGCACACTTAGAAGCATCCGGGACAACGGTTCAATATGACATAATAATTTATTAACAATTAGCTTAAAACATCTTAAAACATTCTTTATTTATGTACTTCATGTTCATCATTCTTTATGTTATTTCATTTCATTTCATACCAACTAAATAAACAGACCCAAAAACCGTTTAAACCCCAAAACACTTAATTACTTCAATAAATACAATAAATCAATTACTTCAATAAATACAGGTTTACTACAAATATACAGTATACAGTTCACCATTCCACCGGTGTGGCACTCGCGTCACACCGCAGCGACAAGCAGCTGGCAGTCCTGACGTCACGCCCTGCGCGCCACTGAAAGGGGGACACCACAGTCCGCATTTTAACCACTCGTGCACAATTTCCTCAAATGGAGTCGTCGAGGAACCAGAGTGGACGCCGGAAGGAAAAAGAGCAGTCTCCGGAAACAGAGCAGCAGTGGTCCCGGTGCGGGGGAGACCTAAGAAAGTTAATTAATAACTATTCTTTGTACAGCTGCCACAAATAAAGCTTACAATGACAATTGTTTCCTTACCTGCTAGTCCTCACAACCATATACACACGTACGTACACACACATACACACACACATCCTCGCAGCCGGAGGGAGCGAAGAAGCGTAGCACCACGGCACTCTACCTATTAACACACAGACTTATCATTTCTGACCCAAAATCGGCTATAGTACAGCGAGAGAAAGAACACCTACCGTCCAGCAGTCAAACAGCCCGTACAACACTCAGTGACTGGTTGCCTTCACGGCAAAAACCTGTGGGACACCATGACGGTCCAGAACCCACAGCACACCAGCCACGGCGACGTGTGAAGACGACCTGTCTGCCTGCACGCAGAGCAGCTGTTCTAATACCACGCCCACTCTAACAACTAGACGTTCGCACCTGGAACCCATCAGCCTAATCAGGCATCCTTCTCTACTGCTACATTCTACCCCCACCTTTTGTATCGGCGACCCGACGATAATCTATTAAAACTGATCCTATCAGCTCCATTACTCGCTGTTATAGTTGACAAAGATGCGGAAGGACCTCCCAACAGGAGATGAACATCCTTCGCTACCTGGCACCTTTCACAAGCCTGGCACCATTGGACCACTTCAGAGGCCATATAAGGCCAGTAACACTGTGATCGTAAGAGCACCAAAGTTCGCTCCACCCCCTGAGGACCATGTTTCTCATGAACTTGGGTCAGAACATTCTTAATAAGTACCCTAGGTAACACCAACTGAAACACTACCTCACCACCATTTGGTCTAAATATCTTCCGATACAGCACTCCCTCTCTCTCTACAAACCGGTCCCACTGACGAAGTAGAGCCAATGTGTCGGAAGACAACTGGGCTCGTTCTTCTCGACTGGGGTATTGGCCCTTCCTCCAAAACCCCAACACCTCCTGTAAGAGGGGATCGGCCTGCTGCAAGGCACATAGTTCGGCTACAGTGTGTTGTGGCAAAATTGCAACAACCGCTGGATGTGCTTCAACTGCATCCGAAAGCATGGCTCTCGTATCTGGTGGATGAGGTAAGTGCTGGCGAGAGAGTGCATCAGCATTTACATTACTCTGACCTGACCAGTAAGCAGGACGGGCCTGAGGAGCTAGATTCCTCTGAAATGGTGCTCCATAAGAGGCCCGCATCCCCTCACATTCCAGTGCGAAATGACCAGGCCGATTACACTGCCTGCAGATCACTGAACCAGAAAAACAAGAACGATTAGGACCACAGACATTTTTCAACTGGGAAATGCTCTCACTAAGCTGCTGGAGCCGTTCTTGCTGACATTTTAGCATTTCTCTGAGCTGGCTCATTTCTGTTACGGATATTAGGGGAGCTACCTGCGGCTGCGGGCTACCATGAATCCCACACTGAAAACCATGAACTACCGGGGTAGATTGGCTATGACTTCTCACCCCAGAGGGTACCCCTTCGCGCTCCCACCGAATTGCTGCAGCCCTAACTTCAAGCAGAGTGCTGTCTGGCCTGCTGCGCATAAACTGCTTCAGTTCACGACGCAGAGATCCATCCAACACCCGTTCAACAAACTGATCCCTTAACAAAGTCTCGGGACTCAACATGCCAGCAGGCACGCGCTGCTTTGCCTTCTCCATAAGACCCATTAACGCGAGGGAGAACTCCTGAAGACTCTCTCCCTCTTGCTGTCTTCTGGAAAAGAAGGTTTCGTGTAATGCAATATAGGACTCTGCACAGCCATATAATTCCTGTAAGATTTCAAATATTCTAGCAGGGTCCTCTCTCTCTGCACTAGAACGATATTTAAATTCAATTCGAGCTTCTCCCTCCAAATGATCCATCAAAAACAAAGCTTGATCAGCCACCGATAAATGTTGTGCTCTCATACGCATCTCTGCTTCCTCCATCCACTCACTCAGTCCCATGCCGGTCCTTCCTCTAAAGATGGGACATTCCCTATCACTAGGTACAAAAATCAGTCTTTCTGTAGGAGGGGCATTGGGTACTCCTGAAGTTGACGGCTGGGCACTTAAGCTGGCCTGCCTTTGTCGCAACTGCTCATTTTCAATTTGTAAGCTTGCTACCAACTCTTTAAGTTCCTTAATTTCTTCTGCCATAATTACAAGCTTCATCCACCCACCACTTTAAAGATCTACTAGAACCACCACTTTAAAGATTTGCTGGAACCACCACTGTTCTGCTTCCGGTCGGCCAATCTGCACACAAAACACAAAAAACATTAACCAAAGAAAAAACACCAATATTGAAATTCTCAAACAACTACTGGTCCCGGATGTTCATGAAAAGCAAATGCAAACACCCTACCAACAACGCCAAAATGTGGCATTACTCATGCCCTGAGAGCATAAATAAGTTAAGTTTAACAACAACACCACCTTGGGAATTTCACCCAGAGAATATTACCTTATTGTTATAAGGCCACACAAGTTCGGTTGCATACTTTGAAAAATCCGGGACAACGGTTCAATATGACATAATAATTTATTAACAATTAGCTTAAAACATCATAAAACATTTATTTATGTACATCATGTTCATCATTCTTTATGTTCTTTCATTTCATTTCATTTCATTTCATACCAACTAAATAAACAGACCCAAAAACCCTTTAAACCCCAAAACACTTAATTACTACAATAAATACAACAAATCAATTACTTCAATAAATACAGGTTTACCACAAATGTACAATATACAGTTTATGTTTGTTTATGTTTATTAAATTTGTTCATTTTTTTTACAAAAGAAACACAATACAAGACAATCCCATTAATGATATGTACACAATGTAAAAAAAATGAAAGGTAGCAGAAAGAAGAATAAATCTTATTATATCTGCCCCTTTTTTCAAACAATCAGATTAAACAATGATAATCTTTCACCAGCAGTACAAAATGACTAACTCTTTCTAATTTTCTAATACTAATACTAATACATAACTAATAATTGATACAATACACATTATGCTAATTCATATATATTTTTTCAACAAATTCCTTTTGATCATTTTCTTAAATGTAAACAGTGACTTGGCATTTTTAACTACATTCTCCAAGCCATTCCATAATCTAATTCCCTGGATTGAGGTAGAACGTCCCTTCAAACTAGTTCGGAATTGTGGTTTTACAAACATCTCTGTCCCCTTAAGATTATAACAACTTTGTCTTTTAACAAAATTCATTTGGATATTTAAAGGTAATTCGTTATTCTGAGCCCTATACATAATTGATAAAATATTATAATCAACCAAATCATGGAACTTCAATAATTTCAGTTGATAAAATAATGTACTGGATGGATGACAGTAATGTTTTCTAGTGATAATTCTTACAGCTCTTTTCTGTAATACAAAAATAGGCTTTGTGATTGTTTTACACGCTTTCCCCCAAACATCAATACAATAGATTAAGTGTGGAACAATGATTGTGTTATACAACAAATACAGAGCTTTATCATTCAATAGGTCTCTGACCTTGTATAGTACTGCAATCGATTTAGCTATTTTTATTCTTACAGAATTTATGTGTTGTTTCCATGTCAGTTTGTCATCAATAATAACACCCAAAAACTTCACCTCACTCACTCTACAAATCTCAACACCCTCAATTTTGAGTGGAACATCAACAGTTTTCTTTTTATTACTGAATATCATGTAATTAGTTTTTTCTAGATTTAATGATAATTTATTGATTTTAAACCAAGTTTGTATTTTGGTAAATTCTGTCTTTATCAATTCCAACATTTGTTCTATATCTTCACCTAAACAGAAAAATGTGGTATCATCAGCAAAAAGTATACATTTAAGGAGTCCTGACACATTTACCAAGTCATTCACATATAAAATAAATAGCTTTGGTCCAAGCACAGAGCCCTGGGGAACTCCACATGTGATATTACAGAGGTCAGATCTTACATCATTTATTTGTACAAATTGTTTCCTATCTTTCAAATAGCTAGATACCCACTGTAATGCTGGTCCTCTAATACCATATTTGTTCAGTTTTTCAAGGAGAATGGTGTGATCAATAGTATCGAATGCTTTTTTTAAATCAACAAAAATGCTGACACAATATTGTTTTTGATCGACAGCAGTACCGTATTCGTCGGCGTATAAGTCGCACCGGAGTATAAGTCGCACCAACCTAATTATGCCCAATTAAATGGAAAAATCAACGTATAAGTCGCATCGGCCTATAAGTCGCACCGGCCTATAGGTCGCACCTCACGTGAACTGGTGTTTTGCCCAAAATGGACTGGCTGCCAAATTGTTTGGAAGGACTTTTGACAAGATTATCACATAAAAACTACAGTATTTTGTTTGATGTGTCTTAGTTGAACTTTTCATTAATAAATGAACATTATTTTGGACTGGCTGCCAAATTGTTTGGAAGGACTTTTGACAAGATTATCACATAAAAACTACAGTATTTTGTTTGATGTGTCTTAGTTGAACTTTTCATTAATAAATGAACATTATTTTGGACTGGCTGCCAAATTGTTTGGAAGGACTTTTGACAAGATTATCACATAAAAACTACAGTATTTTGTTTGATGTGTCTTAGTTGAACTTTTCATTAATAAATGAACATTATTTTGGACTGGCTGCCAAATTGTTTGGAAGGACTTTTGACAAGATTATCACATAAAAACTACATAGCGCCCATAGCGGCCGAAACTGGTACTGCACCATTTTTGGAGTTTTTGACCAAAGTCAAATTATGACCAAAATATTGGAAAAATCGACGTATAAGTCGCACCGGCCTATAAGTCGCAGGGCTTAGAAATGTAGGCAAAAAGGTGCGACTTATACGCCGGAGAATACGGTAGTTATTTGTTCCATTAATTCCATGAGAGCCATTGATGTAGAGTTTTTAGCTCTGAACCCATATTGACTGTTGCTTAGAATATTTTGTTTGTCTATAAATTGATCTAGTCTGTTCACAAATAGTTTTTCAAGAATTTTAGAAAACTGTGGTAACAAGGATATAGGTCTATAATTGTTGAACACACATTTATCACCATTTTTAAAAAGAGGAACTACCTTAGCTACTTTCATATTATCTGGAAATATTCCTGTTGAAAATGATAAGTTACATATATATGTAAACGGCTCAATAACATGGCTCATTATATCCTTTACAAACATCATATCCATGTCCACCCAGTCCTTTGATCTCTTGTCTGTAAGATTTTTTACTACCTTCATTATTTCCTCTTTGTTAGTTCCATTTAGAAAAATACTGTTTGCACAGCCTGTAATTGAATGGCTCACATTATTATCTACTTTTGGTATTTTAGCTGCAAGGCTTGATCCAACATTCACAAAATATTGATTAAATCCATTGACAATTTCATTTTCATCATAAACTTCATCTTTTTCTTTTACAAAATATTTTGAAATACTAGTTTTTGCTTTATGATTCTTCATAACACTATTCATTACTCGCCATGTTGCTTTCATATCACCATTACTTTTATCTAATAATTTACTATAATATTCTTTCTTATGTTTCCTTATAATCCCTACTAATTTATTTTTATACTTTTTATATTTTTCTTCAGCGTTCTGACTTCGCAATTTCAAGAAACATGAATACAAATAATTCTTTTTTTTACAAGCATTTCTCAACCCTTTTGTCATCCATGGTTGGTCAACGATATTTCTCTTTGTATAATTTGTTTGTACACAATTTTTTTCATACAGAGTTTCCAAGATATTCATAAACTCATCATATGATCTGTTCACATCATCAACATACACTTCATTCCAGTCTTGTTTATCTAGATCCTCTTTTAATTTTTCCAAAACTTTTTTTGATGTGTTTATGATCTTTTTCTTTGTTTTAACTGCTTTTGTGATACTTTGATCATTTTTATAGATTGTGAAAACTGGTAAATGATCACTTAAGTCGGTCGTTAAAATACCACCTATCACCTCTCCGTTTGTTATATTTGTGAAAATATTATCAATTATTGTGGCACTATGAGTTGTAATTCTTGTTGGCTTGGATATCAACGGATACATATTTAAACTGTACATTGAATTTATAAATGTACTGATGTTATTTGAATCTGTTTTATTTCCCATATCAATGTTAAAGTCTCCACACAAAAAAACTTTTTTATTAAAACTCTTCTCCAATAGCTCCAAGATTTTATCAGTGAATATTTCTATATTTGATCCTGGTGATCTATATACACAACTTATTATTATGTTTTTATCATTTTTGTTTATTATTTCTATTGTTATCATTTCCATAATATTATCAACTATTATTGACATTTCATTATTTAATTTACATTTTATTTCATTCTTAACATATAGAGCGACACCACCACCTCTTTTATTATTTCTGTTCATGTGAAATAATTCATACCCTTCGATGTGAATATTACTTGTGTTATCATCATTGAGCCATGTCTCTGACAGTGCTATTATCGTAAAAGTTCTGTTTAACTGTTTTAAGTAATCTGTTATTTTGGATATATTTGCATTTATACTTCTGCTGTTAAAGTGAATAATAGAGAGAACTCCATTTGTTATATTGATGTCATTAAATTGCTCTTCATTGTAGTATTCGCTATCTTTTATTACTGGAAAAAAGTTAGCATCAATAACATCATTAACATTATATATTTTAGGTTCTGAGTCTTCGTATGTTGTCATGTTTTAATGTATTTGTTCATTTCAGTTGTTTCATTGATTTGTAATTTGTCCTCCCCTGAGCTCGTCTAGATCCTTCAGTTCTTTTATCATTTTAGGGTTAGCCCCTTCATGTGTTTTGATAAAGATGTTTCCATTTCTTGTCCATGTTGATGCTATTTTGTTTTGGTTTTTTAGCCACCTTGCTTCCTTTGCAATTTTTCCATTTTTTTTGTTAGATGTTCATTTATGTACACTTTTGTTCCCTTCAGTAGCTTTGATTTACTAATTACGTAGTTTCTAAACTTCCTGCTAACGAACTCGACGACTACCGACGGTTTGGAATTTGGTGATTTACTGGGCAGGGTGTAACAGAACGAAATGTCCTCATATTTTATGTCATAGTAATTGTCCCATAAAAAATTAACTACAGTCTCCTCCAGAGTCTCTAGTTCTTCCTGTGGTGCATCCTCAGTTGGGCCAGTGTTATTGAGAGCATGTTTAAATGTCCGACACTTACTAACATCAAGTCCTGTGATCACCACGTTGTTTTTTTTGGTGTATTTTTCCATGTCATCTATTTTTTTTCCAGTTCAGCTATTTTATTGTCTTTGCTAATTATCAGTTCTTTCTAGGGATGCACCGATTCACATTTCTCACTTCCGATCCGATACCGATACTTAAGAACTGGGTATCGACCGATACCGATACTTTTCCGATCTGATACTGTTCAGGTATGTGAATCTGTATAATGAAATATTTGTACTGAGACTATAAAGTTATGTGTATTTTGGAATGTTTTCTATACTATAAAGACTATACTGTTAAAGTTTGTGAGTTTCCTGTTGTGAGTGTCTTCATTGGTTTTAACTCACATAATGTTAAGATGGCAGTCACAGAATATGATGGAACACAAGTGCTCTTTGAAGCTGGATTGGAAATATTGGCAGGTTGGATCCGATATCCGATACTTAAATTATGCTGGTATCGGATACCGATACCGATACTGGATCGGATCTGCCCCATCCTTAGTTCTTTCAGTTGTCTTATATTTCATCAACCCGACCGGCCTGTGAATCAATTTTTGCTGATAATTTTGATAGTTTTTCACTTATATTGTTTAGTGATTTTTTAAAGTCTTGCATTTCTGCCGAGTTGTTTTCCTCCGACCCTGGTGTCTTTTGTCCTTTATTTTTCGTCATACTTACAGAGTTTGTAGTCTAGTGGTAGCAGGTCTCTGGTTGATGGTTTGTTTACTGAACCACGTGGCCCTTCCACGAGGCTCACAGGCCTAACGATGGTGGCTGTGGCCCAGTGCCCAGATCAGCAGTTAGTTCAGAACTCACGGTCTCAGTAGTCTGCAGCAATCAGATTTGTTATCCGAAGAGGTTGGCTCACTAGCCTGGCTTAGACGGTGGTCCTCCGGTTTGCACACGGTGTTGGGCCTCCTACAGTCGCAGCAGCTCCGGTGTTATTAGAACAGAACTCACGGTTTCAGCAGCCTGCAGCAATCAGCTCTATGAAGCCCCAGGTGGCGTTCACGGCTCTCGGCCCACTCGCGGCGCTCGGTCCAGCTCAAAGCCCCAGGTGGCGTTCACGGCTCTCGGCCCACTCGCGGCGCTCGGTCCAGCTCAAAGCCCCAGGTGGCGTTCACGGCTCTCGGCCCACTCGCGGCGCTCGGTCCAGCTCAAAGCCCCAGGTGGCGTTCACCATTCCACCTGTGTGGCACTCACGTCACACCGTTGCGGCAAGCAGCTGGTAGTCCTGACGTCATGCCCTACGCGCCACTGCAAGGGGGACACCACAGTCCGCATTTATTTATTTATTTTTTTCTTCCCATTTATAGATGGCCTCCCTTCACACCTTTTAGCCATCCTCTCACTCCAATATGTTTTTTTTGGGTTTTTTTGTTTGTTTTTTTAAGAGAGAAAGAAAGAAAAGAGAAAGTAAGACAACAAAACAACAATTATCCACAAAAGAGCACAAGGCAAACACACCCAACCTCCGTCCACAATCCTGCAAAGCACATGACAGAACATAGCAACGAAACATACATACATAAAGACTGATAATATTCATGACCTTGCAGTAGCTTTCTATAAATACACATACCCATTCCTACAAATATGTATACAGTATACATACATATACATTTATATTCATTCATATACCCATCTACATATCTACATATATCTACATATACATCCCTGCATCCATTTGTGTGTGGTTGTGAGCATGCATAAGTGAATAAGGTTCCTCCAATAGAACATTTAATAGCGAGTGTGAAGCATCAGAGACCCGTCCCCCCAAAGCCCGAGACAGACGAAGGGGTGATCAAAGCCCAAGACCCCAGGAAGGACCCCGAGCCCAGAGTCCCCAGGACCACCCGAACAGGACGAGCCACTCGTCCACTCCCCAGGTCCGACCAAGGGGAAGAACCGGACGAACCCCACCAGCGACCACACACAATGACCCCCCGGGGTCAATCGCGACAAATACACAGGTCCCCGCCGGAGCCCGCTGCACCGACGTAGCCCCAGTCCGCATTTCAACCACTCGTGCACAACTTCCTCAAATGGAGTCGTCGAGGAACCAGAGTGGACGCCGGAAGGAAAAAGAGCAGTCTCCGGAAACAGAGCAGCAGTGGTCCCGGTGCGGGGGAGACCTAAGAAAGTTAATTAATAACTATTCTTTGTACAGCTGCCACAAATAAAGCTTACGATGACAATTGTTTCCTTACCTGCTGGTCCTCACAACCATATACACACGTACGTACACACACACACACATCCTCGCAGCCGGAGGGAGCGAAGAAGCGCAGCACCGCGGCGCTCTACCTATAATCACACAGACTTATCATTTCTGACCCAAAATCAGCTATAGTACAGCGAGAGAAAGAACACCTACCGTCCAGCAGTCAAACAGCCCGTACCACACTCAGTGACTGGTTGCCTTTACGGCCAAAACCCGTGGGACACCATGACGGCCCAGAACCCACAGCACACCAGCCACACGGCGACGTGTGAAGATGACCTGTCTGCCTGCACGCAGAGCAGCTGTTCTAATACCACGCCCACTCTAACAACTAGACGTTCGCACCTGGAACCCATCAGCCTAATCAGGCATCCTTCTCTACTGCTACATTAAGCACATTTTGCACAGGGTGTAAAATCGTAACAGTTCAGTTGAAGTGGCTCACACTTGGTGCCATCCTGCATCTGACCTCCTATTAACGTCCAAACACATTTCTTTAATATATATATTTATATTTTACTTTTTCAACTCCAGTGAACTAGCACTTTGCTGCCCAGATCTGCACTGAGGCTGATAAAGGAAACACCCAAACACACTCCATCTGAAGCTCTGGTAGATAATTCAGTAGTTGGAGGCATGTTTTTGTGAAATATTCATGGCTTGCAGTGGCCCCCTTGGGGCCTGACGGGTTGAGAAATGTCTGGAATAATGTTATGGTGAGCTTCGACATCTCTGCCTGGTCTGGAAGGATAACTGGGTGAATTCACTAATGAGCAGCTGGACCACACCAGCCAAGTCTGGTTCCCTTGGCGGTTGACTGGGAGTCTTCAGTCGCCTGCAGCCCACAGTCTAATTCTGGTCAGGATTATGCGAGAGTAGTCTAACAAGATGTGAAGTTTGGGCTATGGACCGCAAATAATTTCTCCTTATTTAACTTTTCCAAAGAAACTTTGGTTAAAGCTGCCAGAAAACAGGGTTTCTACACAGTCATAAAAAGTATAGTAACATATGTATATTAATATGAGAATTTCTTTAGGTTTAGATAAGTATGACTTTAGAGTTTCCAGCATATGTCATGCTTTAAAAAATATATAAAAAATAAAATTCTGAGGCTATCACGTTTTGATGAGGAGTTAAACCCAAGGCACAGAATAAACTCATATTCTTGAAAGGAAAATAAACACTTTTATTTACTAGAAAAAACATAAATGAAGAAAGGCACAATGCATGGATGAGAGACAACAAAATGACAGTATTTAAAGAGACACTGATGGCAGATGATGACAAACACCTGGGGAAAGACTGTGAGGATCAGGTGGGAGTGGGAGAAACACTGGGGAAGCTGAAGACACCAGTAAAACAATCACAGAAAACTAAATGACACAAGACACAGACCGTGACAGACGCCATATTCCTCAGTCAGTAAAGGGTGGATTGCCTCTACGGGTTTGAACTGAGGACCCACAAGCAGCACACCCACATAGTGGGCATAGCAAGACCATTTTATCACCACCAAACTGGTTGGGCCACTATGTGAATGTGTTACTTGTGGCACTGAGTTTATTGTGGCTTCTCGGACTGATGAAGTCCTTTGGATGAAGGACGAAACATTTCACCAAAAAAAGGAACCGTCCCACTGACCTGACTGAACTTTGTTGGATTATTTACTTGGATTGTTGAGCATGAACTTTGATGTTTTGAACCACTTTGGGTATGGCTGCCTCAGAAGAGTCGACAGGGGAGAGGGCAGGTCCCAGAAACCATCTTATCAAGGGCGGCCGGCCAATAGGGGGCGCTAGGGCGCCGCCCCACTGGAACTTCTGGACCATTTTACATTGAAGACTTTAAAAAAATTAATAAAAATGAAATAATAAAATAAAAACATTTTGAAATATATGCATACTGTATTTTCTATATAGGTATAGGTTGCATTGTCCAATTATCACCAATAGATTGGAAAAAACCCTAGATAGGTCGCACCTACATTTAGCTCTGCTGCAAATGTCTGCCACAGGAGCGCACAGCAAGGCTTTTAAGAAGATTAACACTTAAAAACAATTATTTGTTTGATAAAAATTATAGCAAATATGTGTCTGAGCTGAACTTTTCCTTAATAAATGAACGTAATTGTGAAATGAGCTGGATTAAAAAATTTGTTTAGCCGAAAGTGATAACACGCCATATATAGGTCTCACCGGTGTATAGGTCGCAGGCCTTGAAAAAAACATAAAAAGGTGCGACCTATACACCGGAAAATACGATATGTTTTAGTTGTGTAGGAGTAATGATTAGTTATATTGTTTGTTTCAAAAAACGTTTTCTGATTGGTGACGTATTTCCTGTCCTGTGGGCGCATGGATCTTATCCATAGACTCTCGTTATAAATGGCGCATGCACAGTTATTCCACAACGTTACAAAACAATGGGAAGATGCTGGGCGCAGTTTTCACCGCACTGGATACGTCCAACGTGAACTCTACCTACCGATCATACTTCCTGTTTTTTTTTCTTTCTTTTTTTTTTTTGTCTGGAAAATGAGCCGTGCGGTCAGTGACTCAAGCAGGCTTGCTCAGGTAAGTTTTAAATAAATGGAAGCCTTTTATCTAATGTCTATTTGCATTTCTGACTGACATGCCTCTCAAATTTTAGATGGCTGTTTGCAGTGGTGGGCCCTCCGACCGCTAGGTAGCGCTAATGCGCTAATCCACTTATAGCGTAGCTAAATAATCTGTTAGCTTTACAGCGGATTGACTAAGTTTTATAATTCATAAGCGGATTTGTGCTATTTTTATTTAAAATGCAGTACCGCTAATAACTAATTATCTATCAGTAAAAACGAAATAACGTATTTACGAGCAGCGCCGGATGTGGTCCGTGACAAAAAAGCGTCCCCCTCAGTCTCTTGGTGTGTGCTCTCTCTATAGCAGTTAGCAGCCAGTGTGTTACTCTGCAGCCTTATTGCTTGTTTTCGAAGAGTCAGACGAAGACTTTTTAACATGGAGGGTGAACTTGTGGATGTTTCTCAGCGGCCTACGCGACGCGTCTGGATTTAAAAATAGAAGTTCGCCACATTAGCACTCTTCAAAATGGCGTCCGCGACGGCCAAAGAAGCCAGGATTTTACAACAAAACACGGTAAAACAATTATTTCTTTGCTGAGAAAAAATATATTTCATAGCTGACGTTATAGCACAAGTTTTTCTGAGCTTGAGAGTTTCACGAAATGGTCAAATCTGCTGGATTTAAAAAAAGTAGTTCACCATTAGGACTCTTCAAAATGGCGTCCGCGACGGCCACAGAAATTAAGAACATAAAATAGACAGGGCAGCAAACTTACATACTCAGGGAATCACAAGGAACTCAGGAGACAGAGGCAACAGGAGACAATGCCAGGACAATGATAAACACAGAGATACAGACTTATTTTTGATTTGATTTGATGTTCATTCATTCATTTTAAAAGAACAATACAAAACAGTTTCATCAGATACAAGGATGAATAGACTTTTAGCTGAATGGATGGATGGATAGACAGTTAGCTGGATGGATGATCTTTAACAAGTTCTAAAATCATTAAAATTTAACCTCAGCTTGTGCCTCTGACCCAACAGAACCTCCTTCAGCAGCAGAATCCTCTGTGGTTCTCTGCAGGACTTCATCAGTCTCTCTCCTGGTTCTGGAGGAGTTCTGACCCACTCTTCTTTCCATTGTTGCTTCAGTTCTTTGAGGTTTCTGCTCAGCTCTCTGAAGGTTTCAGGTTCAGGTTCTGGACTCTGACTGGGCCGTTGATTTGATTTGATTTGATGTTTATTCATTCATTTTAAAAGAACAATACAAAACAGTTTCATCAGATACAAGAATACAAGTAGGATAAAATGAAAGGAGCAGAAAGAAGATGAAATCTTATTATATCTGCCCCTTATTTATTTCACAGTTTGTTCAACCAATGATAACCTTCAAACTACATCACAAAATGAATAACTCTACTTAATTTTTCTAACTGTAATACACAAACACACTAAGCTACATCATATATAGTTTTTGAGCAAGTCCTTTTTGACCTTTTTCTTAAATGTATACATTGGGCAGCACGGTGGCACAACTGGTAGAGCTGCTGCCTCTCAGCGAGAAGGTTGCCGGTTCAAATCCCGGTCCGGGGCCTTTCTGGGTGGAGTTTGCATGTTCTCCCCGTGCATGCGTGGGTTTCCTCCGGGTACTCCGGTTTCCTCCCACAGACCAAAAAACATGCTTGTTAGGCTGATTGGTGACTCTAAATTGACCCTAGGTGTGAGTGTGAGAGTGGATGGTTGTTTGGTGTGAGTGAGACAGGTCCCTCTTGTAAATGAGTCCCCGTGACTCAACGAGGCTAGCCTGTATAAATAAAGGTTGAATGAATGAATGAATGAATTGATTTTGCATTTTTAACATCACTCTCCAGAACATTCCACAATCCAACTCCCTGAATTGAGGTAGACCGTCCCTTTAAGCTGGTTCTGAATTGTGGTTTGATGAATATCTGTCCCTTTAAGATTGTAATAACTTTGTCTAAATTTCTTTGGATATTTAAAGGTAATGTGTTATTATGAGCCCTATACATAACTGATAAAATACTATATTCTACCAATTCCTGGAATTTCAATAAATTTAGCTGAAGAAACAAGGTGTTTGATGGGTGACTGAAATGTTTTCTGGTGATTACTCTTACAGCTCTCTTTTGTAAAATAAAAACAGGCTTTGTAATTGTTTTGCACGCTTTTCCCCAAACCTCAATACAATAGATTAAATGTGGAACAATGATTGTGTTATACAACATATACAGAGCTTTATCAATTAAAAAATCCCTGACTTTATATACAGGTACATGAACACACAGCATGACAATCACAAACACCTGGACAACAAAATGGAGGAGATAAGCAAGACAATTAACAGAGAGACCAGGGAGTGTAGGGATGGGGACCCATCACCTGAGAGCAACATGCTTACAACTGTTATCTTGAAGTTCTAGGGTGTAGAGAGCCACAGAAACGGTTATGGTAGGCCGGATTTGGCCCACGGGCCTTGAGTTTGACACATGCGATCTAGTGGTACTAAAAGTAACAAAAGAAGAAAAAAAAAACAGCCAAATATGTCTGCAGTTTAGCTAACAGACTTTGGAATGGGTACATTTTGTCCTTGTGAAACCTGTTGAAGAGAACCAAACTAAATACTCTGAAACTCAAACAACTTACTGTATAACAGTTCATGCACCGCTAGTTGGCAGTGTAGTGCAAATATTGCATAACTTGCTGCTACCAATTGTTGAATTTAATTAGCGGATTAGAATTAGCTTCCCCTAATTTTCATAAGACATTAGTGCTTTTGAAATTGCGGACCTAAATAAATTAATTAGTGCTTTAGAAATAGCGGAACTAATTTTTGGATTAGCGTTGCCCACCACTGGCTGTTTGTGAAAAAAGCCTTCAGCTGACTGTTTATTCTAAAAGTGGCAACTGGTGAATTTGTTTTTGGAGCTAGCATGCTAATGCTAATCTTTATATAATGCTTATATTATTATATTACCATTCCTGACTGATATCCTCTCCACTTTTAGGTGGATCTGTTTGTGATTAAAGCCTTCAGCTGACTGTTTATTCTAAAAGTGGCAACTGGTGAGTTTGTTTTTTTCTTTTTGTTTGTGGAGTTAGGTTGCCAGCGCAGGTTATTGTACAGTATTGGACTCTGATGGCTACATTTATTTTAATTTGCTTATTAAAAATTATCAAACATTAATCATTTTATATACTAAATGTCACTTGTGGTGGTTTATTATTTCTTAACACTGTATTGATCTGTAGAATGAAAACAAAGCCTCTTGCAAGTAGAAATGCAGAAATGTTTTAATCTCACTTATTTTCCTTTCTATAATTTATATATAATTTATTTATTTATATATATTTTAGTTTGTTCTTTGTTGTTTTAGTGAGTCAAATTGGTTTCTCATCCTGAGCATTTAATTGTTCTGTTGACCTTGTATTAATCTGCATTTGATTTAAAAAACTATTGAACTTGGGAATTTTTTTT
>JBBPBX010078196.1:0-10582 GCA_038048925.1 Garcialebias charrua | reverse complement strand
CGTTAACCAGCCAATAAAAACAGAGCTTGAATTTGAATCAGCCAATAAAAACAGAGCTTGAATTTGAATTTCAGCAGACAACGGGGGGGCAGAGCCATATGGCTCTGAGGGGGAGGGAGCAGAATGCTTTCCCTGTTGAAAATATTTCTAAGTGCTGCGCGCTACAGAAAGTTACATATAGCACCTTTAAAGAAGTAGAAATTAGCACAAAAAAGTGGAAATTATCTAAAAAAAAAAAGGGAGAAAACACCTGAAAATGAGCTAAAAAGCAGAATGAAGCTAAAATTACCAGAAGGACGTAGAGAGCACAATTTTGATTAATTAAGCTGAAAAAAGTTGAAATGAGTGCAAAAAATGTGGAATTAGCTGAAAAAGTTAATTACAAACAGCTAAATAGTTGCTGAAATGGCAGAAAAAGCTGAAAATTGCTAAATTAAGCTGAAAGGAGAATTGCAAGCTGAAATTAGCAGAAAGTAGTTAGAAGAAGCACAAAAACGTAGTTAGCAGAAAGAATCTGAAAAGAGCACAAAACAGCTGAAATTAGCTGAAAGTAGCTGAAAAGGTTCAAATTTGCACAAGGAAGCTGAAAGAAGGTGAACCAGGACAAAATGTGAAAGGAGCAGTAAAAGGTTGTAAACAGATCTAAAGATCTGAAGGATGTAAAATGAGCTCAGTTCATTTTCTATGAGCAAGAAGTGGCAGAAAAGGCTAAATATTTCAAAAAGCTAAAGTTGCACCAATACCAAAAGTCATAGTAGGATTGTTCTGAAAGAGCTGAACGTTTTGATATAGAAGTTGTTGAAATAGCTGGAAAATGTACGTACAAATAATTTAAAAGTGAATCACAACTGGGTGAATGCTTGGTAAGCATTCACCCAGTTATAGCTAAACCAGTAACAATCAGATTGGTAATCTTTATGGCAAAAACTCTGCTTGTTTGAAGAAATAATCTTCAGGAATGATGATTTAACAGAATTGGGCTAAATAGCCCACAAACACTTAAAAAAAATAAACTTCTTTATTCTTCAATATGTAAAAAACACATTTAATAGTTTTAACATTTTCAACACTTTTCAAAGTTGTTTAGTGAATCTTAATATCATAACAGATTTTCAGGTCACCTTGTTCACCAAACAGGGCAGCAAGGGGGACAGACTTCTGGGACTTGAGCAGGCTGGTGGACCAGGGGTTACTGCCATCAGACAGAGGACGCACCCTGAAAATAAAATGCAGGAACAGATGAAACCAAGGAGCAGAGCGTGTTTCCACACAGACGCTTCAAATCGGGGCATGTGCATATTTAATCTGCCTCTTTCTGTTTGAGACTAGGAGGGGTGGAGCAGAGGTAGTCAGTGACCAATAATTGAGTGTTTAGAAGAACCAGAACACACTGATTTAGATGATAGTTGTCATATTTTATTGCACTGATGTGCTTTTTGACAACACATGAAAACCGTGTTACACTGCATGTGTTTCTGTCGGGATTATTAGTTATGATAAGCAGCTGAAGACGATCAGCATCTCTATTTATACTGCAAAAAAGCTGCTGCTTGAAAAATTACTTCTGTTTAAGAAAAATACTAGTAATACTAATAATTGTACTAGTAACAATACTAATAACTCATGCATGCAATTAACTTTTCAGAAACATCCCCCAACGGACAGCTTAGTCTTTAGAGGTGTGTGTTCACAGTGATTTTTTAAAATTGTTTTCAATGAGGTGGACATCCTTCACATTTTTAGAAGGGGAAAAAAATGCTGCACTTTCAATTTTAAAACAATTTATCATTTGTGGTAAGCCACTTTGACAACTTCCAGTTCAAATTCTGTAAACATCTCAGAATAGTTCTGTCCCGACCAATGATTTTAGATCTAACAACATGAATACAGTTTATACGAGCAGACTGCCCGCTTCTAAATATTGCTGATTATGCTGGTGTCAGCGTACAGGATTTAAGCTTTAAACTGTAAATGTCAGCACTGCTGTTGATGTGGTGCAGGGATGAAGCTTTTCCAAGAACCTTCGAACCAGAAAAAGCACAACGTGGACTCATGCCCACTGGATGCTAAACAGCAGCAGACTGGTTTAATGTCTCCAAAAAGGTTCTAGAAACCTGATGGTTGTCTGAGAAGCTTGTTCCTGTACCTCATAACCTCAATTTCTCAGCTTTTGGATAAATTATTAATAATAAAAATAAAAATAAACAGTTGGCAGAATAAATAGACGTGTAATAATGTACATTTTAAAAATCTAGTTTTGAGAAAAACGATGTACCATACTTTTTGCCATATAAGCCTTCTTACATAAATTTGCACGCCCTGCGACTTACACAGCGACTTATTTATGTTTTTTTCTCTCATATTTATAACCCAATTTTTGGCAGAGATTTCATTCATTTCGTCATGGAAAATATTGAACACTACCATTTTCAGCCGCTAGAGGGCCCTTGTGCCAAGTGTTTCATTATAGGTAAAAGTGGCTATTAATGTGACACTTGGCTTGCCATATACACCACCTTTGGTCTCACTCCAGAACTCCTAGAGCAAATGTCAAATCAGCTGCATTCACTGTGCCACCCAGGTGAAATGCAGCTGATTTGACCATTAAAGTGCATTTATTAAGGAAAAGTTAAACTGAGACACACCTTTGCTATAATGTCAAGCAAACAAATAATTGTTTTAAAGTGTTAATCTTGTTAAATTTCGATGAAATGCACAGTGAGTCCTCCCTGCACGCTCCCGCTTCCACAAATTGATTTTTGAAATGCAGCTCATTTGACAATTAAAATGCATTTATTAAGAAAAAGTTCAACTGAGACACACATTTACTATAATTTCGAGCAAACAAATACATTTTTTAAAATGTTAATCTTGTTAAATTCTTGTCAAAGTCCTCTCGTGCACGCTCCCGCAGGCGCCAGTTGGTAGCCAATCGATTTTTGGCACAACACCGGCCCCACGTTTCCGGGTGGTGACGCATAAAAGATGTGACTTATACGGCGGAAAGTACGGTAAGTTTTAACCTAGGTCTAAATATTAAGATAAGATTAGACAGAGCTTTATTGATCCCACAGGAAATTGCTGTGTGCCGTTATTAGACATGCAAATACTGTAAACTGCACCAAGACTGTAAGAAGGTAAATGCTTTAATTTACAAAAAACTTTTTTTTTTTTAAATGTGGATATATAAATATTGATTTTTTTGTAAAACCACGAGGCTCAAGTTGTTAAGTGAAAGCTGTTCTGTGAGCTGACATGAAGCCAGAAGGCTCGGGTTGTCACTAGACCTGTAGCTGAGTCAAACATTTTATCAGCAGACAGATATCATCAGCTCTGAGATTCACTGACTGATGAGGAAATGAGACCCACAGGAATCAAATGATCCAAGCAGAGGTTGTGAAACTCACAATAAATGTTTGTGAGTGAATCCTACCTCTCAGCTGCAGCAGGCCTCTCTTTGCTCTGCACTGAACTGGGGCCCCATGTTCTCCCTTTCTTCTTTATTCCCCTTTTCACGTCATCGAACTCCTCTGGCCTGGAGAGGGAGCTGCGGCCCCACGTACGGTTGCTCTCATCTTGGGTTACTGTGAACACAGAGGTTTCTATTGTAACTACAAACTCAAACAGCTGCTGAAAACTGCTGGAGAGGAGAGCACAGCCTTTAACATCTAATATGGACATGCTAATAGGATTAACAGCGTCATGATCACCTGTTAAGAGTAACCTTTTTGTGTAAATGGACTGTTTTCTGTTTTCCTTTATTCCAAAGTATCCTTACATGAAAGTACACATTTTATAGTAATTTCCCACTGGACAATGTTTGCTAACTTAAACTTAAAATAAATAAGACGCAGCATGACTATAATGCTGTCATACAAGAAAACTTTACCACTCATCAAAATATATTGCAGAAGTTACATTTATACATTTACAAAGAACCCCAAAAGTTATATGAGTGAGACTAAAATCCTCCAATTGTTTCACAGCAAAAAGTTTAAAAAGGCAATCCTAAAAAATATGCATTGAATGCTCATTTTTAATGTTGGATCATAAAGATGAACTTTGTAAAAGTCCTATGCCACAACAGCAATGAAACTGGATGTACTGTACATGTCTAAGTTTTTATAAACGTTCTACTTGAAACTTCACTTAGACAAAACTAACTCAATAGTGTACTACGTAAAAGGAAGATCACAAAGTGAGGTACAAACAAAAAAATATCAAACATATTAATATTCACATTTTATATACTAGTACTCTGGAAAGAATTAAAGTAAAAAATTATGATTCCTTATGCATGTTAAACATCTTTTTTCAAATGCTTTGTTTCCTTTAGAACAAACTTTTATTATAAGAAGTTAAAGCTAATTATTCAGCTGAACTTTAGTGTCTCTAAGGGTAAATACATCAAAGTTTTTGATGTCTGCAGAGCTTAATGTTTCATTATTAAATTATTGGTCAGCAGAGATGCTGTGTAACTCTACAACAACCCACACACACACTGAATATCTCCATCCAGCAGAATGCACAGGAGGAATTTTCTCCAGTTATTACAAGGGCGTTGGTGCGTGACTAAAGTCTTGTCACTGTTTAAACAACTGGCTGACTGCTTGCAGCTCTGCCTTTTGTTCTCATGGCTCCTGTCATTGTGAAAGATACTGTCTCCATGTTCTGTTCCCATGAAACTCCCAGAGAGCTGATGGAACTCCTTCAATCATCACATGTTTAAATAAGCAGATCTGGCCTCATAGGGGCAAAGAATGCTCCGTGAAACAAAACAGAAACATTGAGACTTGGCAAAAGAGCCATCTTGAGGACGAAGAAACTGAACGTACGCTGAATGGCTCGCAGTCGGGGGATGAGTGTGGGACTGCTGGGAGGAGAGGAGCTGGTGCAGTGGAGGCTACGCCTCTTGTCCATGGAAGGCGATGCCTGCACGGTGATCTTGTGTTGAAAGTCTGCAGGATGTGACATGAACAGACAAACGTTGTAATCATAGTATCTGCTGTATTTTCAAAGATAAATTCTCTTTGACGTTCAGAAATGTGCAATTCAGAGTAAAATAAATAAATAACCTGTGTCCTCTTCTGCTCACCTGATGGCAGGCTGATGCGGTTTCCATCCTTCAGTTTAAGGCGTGATCGTTTGAATTTGCCTTTCCTCTTCTTCACGTTGGGCTTGTCTTTGTTGAGCTGGAATATGAGGATGTTGAGCTCTCTTTCCAACACGTTGATCTCCCGCTCGGCCAGCTGCTGCTCTCGACGCTTCAGCAGCTCCTCCTGAGACTTCTGCTGAAGGGCGGCCCGTGTCAGCTCCTCTTCCCTGGAACGCAGCTCCTGAAAACCCAAGCAGATGAACGCAGGTCTGACACGAGGACTACCCAGTCTGATTCAGAAATTATGGCTCGGATAAACTACTGTAAGCATTAAGAGTAAGAAAGAGTGGTTTACATTCGTTATTGTATAATAACGGTCACATTACAGTATAGTAGTTTGTTGGGACACAACAGGAATAAAACAAACACATAAAGTCCTTGAAAACATAATTCTTTAAGAAGTGGGAGGATTAGATAACTCCAAGTTTGCTACAGATTACTGACTGTTGTGTTACAAAAGTTGCACAGACCAGTTTTTCCCATGGATTATTTTTTTCTTTATTCTTTCTGGTTTATTTTTAATTGCTCTTAGCAAAGTAATAATATTTATAATCCTTACTGGACGACTTCAGTAGAGCAGCTTTACAGTCAAACCTATAGCCACCTACCTAGATACAGATTATGTTAAATATTTACAGGAATTCTGTTAAATTAACAAGTAATCCTGTGAATTCAGAAGGGGGAAAAGGTCAAAAAAATACTCAAAGATAATATGACAAAACAAAAGCCAAGGCTTTGAGTCATCAGTTGGACTAGCTTTAAGTTAAAGACATTTACTAAAAAGTTGAGTAAAATACATGTAGATTAACAAGAAAACTACACAAATTAAAAAGCATTGCTTGTGTGATTCAGTCCACCATCAGTTGGCTGAATCGGAGCTGATCCTGCTGTTTCTTTAAATACTAATTAACCTCAACTTTAAGCCAGCAGCAGCCGATTTATACACGGAGCAGATTAAGGCCTTAACAAAAGGGAAAGTACGCTGAAGTTCCTCAGCATTAATGACTCGTTTTGTTAAACATGAAATGAGCTTATCAACTTAAAATTACCTAACATGATTTTTAGTCCCTAATACCTGTTGGGGTATTTTGGTTTTATATATATTAGGGGTGCACGGCCCCGATTTCCTTAATTTTAGGATATCTGAAAATACTTGCATGAGTAACCAATTTTACAATTTTTTTAGTTTCAGCAACAATTGTCTGAACTTCATTTATATATATATATATATATATATATATATATATACATACATACATATATATATACATATATATATATATACATATACATATATACATATACATATATACATATATACATATACATATATACATATACATATATACATGTACATATATACATATACATCTCTTCCATCTGTCATACTGTGTGGATAGACTTTGCTGTACCTTCTCTTTGGTCCTGAGCTCGTCGAACATCTCCTGGATCTCCACGCGCCAGTTGTCCTGCAGGCTGTGGAAGGAGTCCTGCGGCATGGTGGCCATCACGGCCTCCTCGATGGCCGACAGCTGCTCCAGGATGCAGGAGAAGGAGGGGCGCTCATGAGGGTCCTGGTCCCAGCATTCTACAGTTCAACATACAAAATTACACAGTAAACAACACAGATCATCACACATCAGTCAATGATGGTTTCTGATACCACAGAAATCTATGTATGCAGTTATAATCAGACTGTAAACAGCAACAATAACATTTAAAGGTACACAATCAGATATATTACTGACTGCATCCCTTCAAATTTAGAGACCGAAGTTCTGCATGCATTACTAATATTGGTGAATAAATTAATACAAAAAAAAAATTTTAACTAAAAAAGATTTTTAAATAAACTTTTGGTCCTAAATAGTAACTTCTGATAACAGACTCAATAATGAAATTAATCCATAAAAGAACAGGCTGACGTCACTTTATTTCAAAACTGTTAAAACTCATGAATTAGGCATTCGATTTGACTATTATTTATACATTTATACACGTGATGCACAAAGTGAAAAAAAATTGTAATTGTTGTTTGTCTTCTTTTGTCTCTTCAAATGGATAAAATTGCACAGCCAGAAAAAACAATTTCAGTGTGACTAGCACAACTAAAATTCTAAAACACTTTCAGTCTTTTTACATTGTGTCTTGTTGTTTGTGTTTCCAGCCGTTAGCCTAATTTCCTTTTCAACCAAACAGTAAATTTTTAGCCTTAATTTTTCATCTATTTTCTGTCACCTTTAAATAATCCATCTTTTTGTGTGTCAGTAGCTGAAATAACCTCAAGTTTATGAACGTTATATTTGCTTTCAATTTGTTTCTTTTGTAATTTAAACATACTTTACTTAAAGCAAAAACACAGTACCGGTATACAAACATAATTTAGATTTACTGGGATTTTGTTGCGGTTACCTTCCATGAGTTTGGCGAAGGGTTCAGGGCAGGTGGAGGGGATCGGCAGAGTCAACTTATTGACTGCCACACCGTACGCAACAGCCAGACCGTCAATCCCTCGATAAGGCACCTCTCCTGTTAACAGCTCCCACAGCAGGACGCCATAACTGATGAACAGCAGACACAACCAAATAAAAATCAACAAAGCACCAACAAGAAATGGCCAATAAATAAATAACTCATTTTATTTTGGTAATAAGGTCCCATTTCTCATACCTCCACACATCACTGCCCTTGGAGAAGAGAGAGCACTTTATGACCTCAGGAGCCATCCAGGAATAGGTGCCTGCAGCTGACATTTTTGTAGTTTTGTGCCATTCCCTAGCCAGGCCAAAATCTGTAATCTTCAAGGTCTTCCTCCCAATGTCGTCATTCTCTATTTTTTCAAGTAATAAAACTAAAAACAAGCACACACAAAAGAAGAGCTACTTTAAAGGAGGAAAGGACAACGTGAAGATTGTGATACATGGGGGGGAATTACAAAAACTGTTAAAAAGTTAAAGATGAGAGGAGCCAGAGGAAAAGGGAGAGCAGAAGAAGGGGAGATCTCATCTGAGAACCATCCAAGAAGTTCAACGAGAGCACTGATTTAGAATCTGACAGTGTTACCAACAGTGCACCAAATGATTCTACTTGAACCAGATCCATTGACAGATGTAAGCGGGCAACAAAGTAGGACAGTGTCTGCCCTGAAAAACTGATAGTGTGCTCAGAAATAGACTTTGTAACCTTGAGCTAAATGCAAAAGATGAACCAAACACAACCTCTTAATAATATGACATAAAATACTTAGTAATAAAACTCGATTTATCAGCATCCATCCATTATCTTTACCTGTATCTTCCTTTTTGGGTTGCGCATTTGAAATTTTTAAAGAAAGTAAAGCATACTTGAAAATGGCTAATAAATATAAAGACTGCCAAAAATTGATTAGGGCAGTGCCTCTTGTTGGAGGGAGAAGGATTTCAAGGTTTCCCCACAGCTCAAAAACACTAAAAGAAAAGTAGCTGAAATTAAACTGTAATCAAGAGAAAAACAAATTCAAATAAAAAAATGTAAACATTATAAGAATTTATTTTCTCTTTGTAAAGTATTATGTCAAATAAAATAAAATTGAACTTGTTTTGGTGACATTTTTGTATCCTGTTTGCTTTGGACTCTGGTTTTTTTAAAACAATCAGACGCATTTCCCTTAAAAAAAAAAAAAAAAAATCTCATGAATTTCACATGCCACATGCGAAATTCATGGGATT
Organism: Garcialebias charrua; assembly: GCA_038048925.1. Taxonomy (NCBI): domain Eukaryota; kingdom Metazoa; phylum Chordata; class Actinopteri; order Cyprinodontiformes; family Rivulidae; genus Garcialebias; species Garcialebias charrua. The sequence goes on along the minus strand of JBBPBX010078196.1, from coordinate 1,720 downwards.
TTTTTGTAAGGGTTTGCTCGAACAGCACTATAAACTTCTCGTTTGTTATAAGAATATTCAAAAACAAATTCAAAAATATGCAGTGACTTTTAAAATCATAATAATAAAGTCAAATTTGTGCACAGATACCCAACAAATATAAATCTATAACAGTGCAATAGTTTTACAAATGTCCTCAAGAATAGTAAAGTTGTCAGTACAAAACTCAAAAGCATGCGTTTGACAAAAATACTGTCCCCTGACTGCTAATGTCAATTCATTGCAGCATTGGTGGCTTTGGCTTTTAGTCTTCTTCACTGTTGCTTTACAGATTTATAAAAAGCAACAGTGAAGATAATCAGCCCACCTTCACACTGGCTGTCTTGTTCAGATTTGCCCTCCTGTCTGACAGGCGGTCTCTGATATGGTGACATCTTCAACTAACAATCATTTTCTTCACAAATGAATGATATGGTGACATCTTCAACTAACAATCATTCCCTTCACAAATTAATGATATGGTGACATCTTCAACTAACAATAATTTCCTTCACAAATTAAAGTCCAACTCCTTCCTCATCATCACATATTTCCATGTCCCACAATGGCTACATTTATGGAGTGGAGTCACCTTCAGTGCTGTGCAGCATGCATTCTGTGGTCTAATCTATCCACCTTATTCTTGAAGCCTCTGCTGTAGAAACGAATGTGCATTTTACTTCCTGTCCGACACCGGAAGTGCCTGTATTCCATAGGCGGAGTATGGATCGCGGGTATTTTTGAAAGTTATTTTCATTCATTTTATCGGAGCAAACACAGCTTTTGTTTAAACGGAACGTTTACTGAAATGTCCTACCGGGGTTCAGGTACCTGCTGTGCTGTTCGCGGCTGCACCAACAACCGGACCAAGCTAAATCTTTGGCTAAAACAACAGTGTTTTCAACACGGACCCAAAACAAAGAAAGAGTGTTCCTGTGAAAAGCGATATGGTTTCCATCGCCTACCTACAGATGACGACGTAAAAAGAAGGTGGCTGAAAAATCTGAATTTGAAGAGACCACCCAAAACGCTGTTTGTGTGCTCATTTCACTTCATTGATAAACGGCCGACAGAGGAAAACCCGCATCCTACTCTATGGCTGGGCTACGATAAACAACCGGAGAAGAAACGTCGGTTCCTCAGAAGGATTGAAAACAGTGTGATGAGCAGGGATGGGAATTGATAAGAAATTATCAATATCAATGCCGTTATCGATGTCCTTTATCGATTCAATTCCTTATCAATTCTGTTATCAATTCTCATTTGGGTAAAAAAATATAGTAAACCATTTTAATAATAAACGAATAATATAGGATAGAGTTTCCGGAAAGGCCTTGGTTGGCTGCATTTTCCTTTTGCAGTTAGAACTTGGCAGTCACTTTTAGTTGTGTTGGTGACGTTGTGGTTCACTTTCTACTTTTCTTGTAGGACACATACTTCTTAGGTAGACTTTAGTTGGGTTATTTTTATTTATTTATTTTTTTTGTCCTGTTTATCTCCTGTCCACGCTCCAGCTCAGTAGGTGGCGGTAATGCACCTTAAGTTGTTTGCCAACCGCCATTAAACTCCACCTAGAAGAAGGATTCTGAAGGAATGTGCGGACCAGCTCTGTGAGGTGCTGGCTGACATCTTCACCACCTCACTTGCACTGGAGTCAGTTCCCACCTGCCTGAAGACCGCCACCATCATCCCAGTCCCAAAA
>JBBPBX010078195.1:0-16679 GCA_038048925.1 Garcialebias charrua | reverse complement strand
GGCATATGATGAGTTTATGAATATCTTGGAAACCCTGTATGAAAAGAATTGTGTGCAAACAAATTACACAAAGAGAAATACGAATGATCAACCATGGATGACAAAAGGGTTAAGAAATGCATGTAAAAAAAAAGAATTATTTGTATTCATGTTTCTTGAAATTGCGAAGTCAGAGCGCAGAAGAAAAATATAAAAAGTATAAAAATAAATTAGTAGGGATTATAAGGAAACATAAGAAAGAATATTATAGTAAATTATTAGATAAAACTAATGGTGATATGAAAGCAACATGGCGAGTAATGAATGGTGTACTGAAGAATCATAAAGCAAAAACTGGTATTTCAAAATATTTTGTAAAAGACAACGATGAAGTTCATGATGAAAATGAAATTGTAAATGGATTTAATCAATATTTCGTGAATGTTGGATCAAGCCTTGCAGCTAAGATACCAAAAGTAGATAAAAATATGATCCACTCAATTACAGGTTGTGCAAATAGTATTTTCCTAAATGGAACTAACAAAGAGGAAATAATGAATGTAGTAAAACATCTTACAGACAAGAGATCGAAAGACTGGGTGGACATGGATATGATGTTTGTAAAGGACATAATGAGTCATGTTATTGAGCCGTTCACATACATATGTAACTTATCATTTTCAACAGGAATTTTTCCAGATAATATGAAAGTAGCTAAGGTCGTTCCTCTTTTTAAAAATGGTGATAAATGTGTATTCAACAATTATAGACCTATATCCTTGTTACCACAGTTTTCAAAAATTCTTGAAAAACTATTTGTAAACAGACTAGACCAATTTATAGATAAACAAAATATTCTAAGCAGCAGTCAGTATGGGTTTAGATCAAAAAACTCTACATCAATGGCTCTCATGGAATTAATGGAACAAATAACTACTGCTGTCGATCAAAAACAACACTGTATCAGTATCTTTGTTGATTTAAAAAAAGCATTCGATACTATTGATCACACCATTCTCCTTGAAAAACTGAACAAATATGGTATTAGAGGACCAGCATTACAGTGGGTATCTAGCTACTTAAAAAATAGGAAACAATTTGTACAAATAAATGATGTAAGATCTGACCTCTGTAATATCACATGTGGAGTTCCCCAAGGCTCTGTACTTGGACCAAAGCTTTTTATTTTATATGTGAATGACTTGGTAAATGTGTCAGGACTCCTTAAATGTGTACTTTTCGCAGATGATACCACTTTTTTCTGTTCAGGTGAAGATATAGAACAAATGTTAGAATTGATAAAGACAGAATTTGTCAAGATACAAACTTGGTTTAAAATAAATAAATTATCATTAAATCTAGAGAAAACTAATTACATGATATTCGGTAATAGAAAGAAAACTGTTGATGTTCCACTCAAAATTGAGGATGTTGAGATTTGTAGAGTGAATGAGGTGAAGTTTTTGGGTGTTATCATTGATGACAAACTGACATGGAAACAACACATAAATTCTGTAAGAATAAAAATAGCTAAATCGATAGCAGTACTGTACAAAGTCAGAGACCTATTGAATGATAAAGCTCTGTATTTGTTGTATAACACAATCATTGTTCCACACTTAATCTATTGTATTGATGTTTGGGGGAATGCGTGTAAAACAATCACAAAGCCTATTTTTGTATTACAGAAAAGAGCTGTAAGAATTATCACTAGAAAGCATTACCGTCATCCATCAAGTACATTATTTTATCAACTAAAATTACTGAAGTTCCATGATTTGGTAGACTATAATATTTTATCAGTTATGTATAGAGCTCAAAATAATGCATTACCTTTAAATATCCAAATGCACTTTGTTAAAAGACAAAGTTGTTATAATCTTAAGGGAACAGAGTTGTTTGTAAAACCACAATTCAGAACCAGTTTGAAGGGACGTTCTACCTCAATTCAGGGAATTAGATTATGGAATGGCTTGGAGAATGTAGTTAAAAATGCCAAGTCAATGTTTACATTTAAAAAAATGATCAAAACAAATATGTTAAAAAAATATATGTGAAATAACGTAATGTGTATTGTATTAGTTAGAAAATTAGAAAGTGTTAGTCATTTTGTACTGTATTAGTATTAGTTAGAAAACTAAAAAGAATTAGTCATTTTGTACTGTTGGTTGAAGAATATTATTGTTTAACCTGATTGTTGGAAAAAGTTGGTTGAAGATTATTATTGTTTACATGGTTTGACTACTGTTGTTTAATCTGATTGTTGGAGATAAGGGGCAGATATAATAAGATTTATTCTTCTTTCTGCCACCTTTCATTTTTTTACATTTTGTACACTATCATTATGAGATTGCCTTGTATTGTTTCTTTTGTAAAAAAATGAACAAATTTAATAAACATAAACATAAACATAAACATAAATTGGAGAAGGGCCTGGCTCTTACCCCACAAGTTCTGTATTTCTAACAAAGCTAAAGAAGTACACTTTAAAATTTTACACAACATATATCCCGTGAACTGTATCATTGCTAAATTCACAGATATCAATGACTCTTGTACTTTTTGTAAAAATAACTCAGAAACTATATCACATTTATTTTTTACTTGTGACATATCCAAGAAATTTTGGAGTGACCTTGAATCTCACATTTTTCAATCGACTAAAATTGCATGCACATTAAATCTCCAAAATATTATTTGCTATTATACTAACTCTGAAAATCGTAAGTTCGAACATTTACTCAATTTTATCATTTTATATGCCAAATTTTTTATCCATAAACAAAAATTTGCTAATTCAATACCGAATTTTATTCATTTTCAATCAGAGCTAAAATATTTGATTGACTCCCTTAAAATGGTTAATAACAAAAAAGCTAATTTGTTTCTTTCTAATTACGAATTATTTTTTCCTGAATCCTCTGACTAAGTTTTCATTTTTTTTTCTCTGTTTTTAAATAGTATCTCTGTTTATAATATGTAATTTGTCCTGCTTGTTTACAACGGACTTTGTTTACATATCTTTGTTACTGTTTTTGTGGTGCTGTTTGTTAATTACAATACCTGTTTGTTTTGTACATTTTGTTCAATAAAAAAAAAAAAAATAAATAAAAAAAAAAATAAAGGTTGAATAGGCGGTTTCCGCCGGAGCTTCACAGTGTGACACCAGCGGAAGTCATCAAGACGTTAGCAGCGTTAGCATAGTTAGCTCTGTGTTTCTCTCTGTTCATGTCTGTTTGTGTGTGAGAGGTGGATGTTTGAGTGTGTGCAGCAACAATGTCTTCAGTTCAGTCTCTGAGAGAGTTTATCAGCGAGCGACTAACTGCTGCTGCTGAAGAAATATTCACAGAGTTTGAAAAAACCATCGTCCAGTACGAGGAAGAGATCGATCGTCAGCGCAGACTGCTGGACATGATACACCTGCACAGAACAGGTTGGAGCTGCAGCGACCACAAGACACGTTCAGGAAAGTTTTGTTGGATGCAGTTTGCAGCTGAAAGTGTTTACATGTATTTGTGAAGGTTTAAGACACAGCCGAGCCGAGTGTAAATATGACCATAAAAGATCCTGATTCATGCTCATTACCATAAAACAATCGAACCTTGATGGAAATAAGTGTTGTTTAGATTGTTTATCATTAATTTGCTACTTTTAAAACTAGTTGCTCTACAAATTATTATAATTTATGTTGTTTTATTGTTTATTCTGGTTGTTTATTCTCAGTTTGATTAAAGGAGCTGTATGTAACTTTTCTAACAATATATTTTCAACATATTTCTTCTCTCTGTCACTACCTCCTGACATACTGATTTTAGACAAGTAATCTCTGAAAAAAACTATTGTCCCCTTGCTTCTCTAAAAGCATTTCTAAAAAGCCACAGTGACCCACCGTTAACCAGCCAATAAAAACAGATTTTGTAACCAGCCAATAAAAACAGAGCTTGAATTTGAATCAGCCAATAAAAACAGAGCTTGAATTTGAATTTCAGCAGAGCAAGGGCAAGAGCAAGCCTCAGAGCCATATATGGCTCTGAGGGGGAGGGACCAGAAACGTGTCTCTGTTCAAAATTTTCCTAAGTTCCAGCGTGTTCCAGAAATTACATACTGAACCTTTAAATGTTTATGTAATAAATTTTCAGACAACTTTTGTCTCCTTTGCATGGATATTAATTTGTTGTGTGTTGTGTTGTTTAAATAAGCAGTCATTTATTTTGCTTTATACTTATTCATTAACACGTGCTCCAAGTTACTCTAGCCAACATGTCCGTCTTCTGTAATCTCTCTTGGTCCGACTAATCTCGCGATAACACAGCAACATTACTACACTACATTTTCCTCCTTGTTTAGAACAAAAACCTATCTGCAACACAAAAATATATATACAGTATATATATATTTTTTAACATAGAAATCAAAACAATTTCTATTCTACTAAACGGTAACATTTCTTTTCTCTTAGTTAATTTATTTATTTCAAGTCTCTCTGTATTCATTCAACCTTTATTTATACAGGCTAGCCTCGTTGAGTCACGGGAACTCATTTACAAGAGGGACCTGTCTCACTCACACCAAACAACCATCCACACTCACACCTAGGGTCAATTTAGAGTCACCAATCAGCCTAATATTTTGATCAGTATCTGATGGGCTTTCTGATGACACGGCCCTTCCTGGTAGTCATGACCTCAGATACAGGTGGGTTAGGTTCTGGTGGTATCTCAGCTGATGAAGTGGTCTCAGCAATCGGCACCTCCACAGTTGTATCGTTGATTTGGGTGTTGTGTTCCAATGGAGTTTCAAAAGCATCAAAGTCAAGTACCACAGGTGTGTGTCGAAGATGTTTAACATTCCTGATCACTCTTGATCCATCTTCTGTGTTGACCAGTTCAAAGGCATTATCAGCGGTATTTCTCAATATCACATAGCGAATGTCTTTGAATGTGGTATCCAGCTTTCCATTCTCCATACTAGCAATGTAAACTACATCACCAACCTTAAAGTTGTGGTCCTTTGCTCTGTTGGTTTGATCAGCATACTCTTTCATTTTGGTTTTTGTATTCATCGTGATGGTTTCTGATATCTATTGTTTTTTCTATGCCATTTGGAAATCCACATTCCTCCATGTTGGGACACTTTGTGCGGATCTCTCTTCCAAACATGAGCATAGCTGGTGTTTCTCCTGACGCTCTGTGCGGTGTTGATCGGTATGCCATTAATATTTTTGGAAGTTCCTCCTGCCATTTTTTTTCCTGTGCATTCAGTTGTTCTGAAGGCTTTCTTCAAGTATCTGTGAAACCTCTCAATCTTTCCGTTGCTCTTTGGATAATAAGGTGATGCTCTGATGTGCTTTATTCCACTTTACTTGAGAAATAATTCAAATAGCTGCCCTACAAACTGTCTACTATTATCAGTAACAGCCTCTAGGGGATAACCAAATCTAGCGAATATTTTGGTCAGTTCTGAAATGACAGTAGCTGAAGAAATGTCTGGAACAACTACAGCTTCCGGGAAGGAAGTGTAATAGTCTACCACAGTTTTTTTTCTCTCCAATATATTTTATTGAGTTTTCTTTTTTTATATTACAACAATAATAATAATAATAATAATAATTAATTCAATTTATAACGCACTTTTCATTACTGAAAATCTCAAAGTGCTACACATATATTGAATGCTACACACATTCATAAACCGGTGGCGGCAGACTACCATGCAAGGTGCTTTCCAGTCCTACCGGGAGCAACTCAGGGTTAAGTGTCTTGCCCAAGGACACAACGACACATGGTGCGGGTCCCGGGAGTCGAACCGCCAACTTTCCGATCGGGAGACAACTGGCTTTACCACTACACCATGGCCGCCCCAACAAGCTTACAGAGAACAAGCTAGGGCTGGACGATATGGCCAAAATTTTTATCACGATATAGTTCTTAATTTCAGTCGATAACGATATAATTCGATATCGATATAAACAATATAAAAGCCTAAAAAAAACTATAAACTATACAAATAAATTAATGTTCACCTTGTATTTGTATTTAGCCTCCAAAAAGATGGAAATCACCATCAAATAAACATAAACTTCTCAACCCAATAATTCTCAGTTGGGTCATCTGGACAGTTTATTTTTTATAGAAACGTTTCACCCTCCATCCTCCATCCAATTTCTATAAAAAAGAAACTGTCCAGATGACCCAACTGAGAATTATTGGATTTGGTACGTGGATTATTGAGCATGAACTTTCTTGCCATAAAATTCTCAACTCTGTCAATATTAATAGTTTTAAAGACCGTGTAAAGTAAAATTAAATTTGTGTTTTGAGTTTGTCACACGGCATAAATATGTGTTATTAATCACCCATATAAATCTGACTGATTAAAAACATTGTTTACCTTATAAAATTAAGTCTCAAATATAAGGAAAAAACATGATTTTCCCAGGGTCTGGAACGGTGGGGGCGTGTCAGCGCGTGGGCGTGGTTTCAGCGCAGTTCTGCAGCTCAGAGCAAGTAGGAGGACCCTCTTGCTCAGAGCTGAACTGTGTGTGGAGGAGGAAGATAGGTTCATCAGTAAACCTACTCTATTTGTTCCTTTTTCCAAGAGTTACGCTGTTTTTAGTGCACAAACAACTCTGGTTTTATTTTAAAAGTTGAGGACACAACTAGGGCTGGGCGATATGGAAAAAATCATATATCATGATATGGACTTTTTTATATCACGATAACGATATATATCACGATATATACAACACGATGTGTGTGTGTGTGTACAGGAAAAATTTGGACCAAAGTTTTTTTATTTTATTATTTTACTACAGATAGTTACAATTATAAGAATGTGAACAAAAAGAACAAGGAAATTTGGACCAAAGTAGAAACTAGATCTACCTAAGATCTACCTTAATTCAAGGAGTACGATTATGGAATGACTTAATGCCAAATGACAAATGTTAAGGAAGCCAAATCATTCCTTGTATTTAAGAAACTGGTAAAAAATGAATTGCTAAAAAAAATAAATGAATCTAATTTAATGTGTGATATATGTGAATTGAAAATTGACTGAGTTATTTACTTATTTTGTTATTATAGAAAATATTGTTTGAACTGTTATTAGATGAATAAGGAGCAGATTTAACTAGATTTCTTCTTCATACAACAGAAAAGGATTAAAACATTACTGCATTAAAACATTAATCCTTTTCATAACATTTCATTTTATTTTTTTCTATTATGAATACGTTAATTGTTGTATTTCATATTATAAAATGAATAAACTAACAAACAAACAACTCCTTTTCTACTTTGGTCCAAATTTTTCCTGCAGGTGGCGGTAAAACAACAGCTGCTAATGAAACTCACGAAGAAGAAATCCGCTCTGAAGTTTGAGTAAACAAAGCAAGAAACAGAAAAGAGAAAACGTTGCGTTTGATTGCGGTTCTGTTGTGTCTCTGGTCTGTTTGGTATTGGTTAACTGGACCCGAGTTCGGACTTGGTTGGACTCTGGGTTCATGTCCTCTGGACCCATTTTGTCTCCGAGTTTCAGCGGAGCGAAATAATGGAAGATAACAAGGTGAGCTTCCCCCTCTTTTTGGTAAAAGTTATTCTTCTTGGGCTGCCTGTGCAGTAGGGCTGGGCGATATATCGATATTTTTAAAATATCGAGATTTTTTCTAAAGAGATACAAGATGAGACAATATCGTTTATATCGAGATGGACTTGAAAATCCCGCTGCTGCTGCCTTTCTCCCACTCGCCCCCCTCCTTCTCACCCGGCCCCTCAGCGCCTCCTCCTCCTTCCTGCTGCAGGAGGTGGGTGGAGACTTTCAGCACAACAAACACGGCAGTCAGATATGAGGAACCGCTCAGCCGCTGCTGAGGAGAAGGAATCCTTAAAACAAACCACGGGTCCGAGCTCTTTTAGCCGTGCGCGCACCCACAGAGCTTTATGAAGGAGCAGAGAGAGGTGAGAGAGACATTAATAAATCAGCAGTTTATCATATATCGCTAAAGATACTGTCCTTAGCGGCTAACAAGATGGCTAACGCTTTAGCCGTCTTCTTCCACAGCTGAGACTGACCGTGTCTTTGGCGCTATGATAAACTGCTGATTTAATAATGTCTCTGCCTCTCTGTTCACGTTTCTGAGTGGAGGCTGTCGTGTTTTTACACAAGGATTCAATGAGACGCTTTGTAGAGCAACTAGAGAACGTCTTTATTCTTCGTGAACCCGGAAACAACCCCCTGACCCTTTCACAATAAAACCGGATACTATCTATCTTATCAAGACACTCAAAGCTCTTTAAAACACAATCTGTGTCCTCATTTACCCATTCATACAGCACTCTACTAGATCTGTACAAGTATTAATCAGTACTTTATCACATTCATACACTGATGGGACACACATCAGAGGCAATGAGGGGTTCAGTGTTGCCCACTGCCCAGGAACACTTCAGCATGTGACAGCTGGTGGAATTGAACTCCCAGACTGCTCTAGCTTCTCAGCCACAGCTGCCATCAGCTGAAGAGGATTATTATTTAATAGGTGTAAATAAATGTCTAAAAAAAATAAAGAAATGTATGTAAATAGTTTTTAGACATTTATTTTGTAGAGTTACAGCTGTTTGTTAATAAATGTAGCTGTGTGACAACTGAGACAAAGCTTTGACTCAGAAATATATTTTTGTTATTCTTTTATGGAAAGAAAATGATATCGAGATATATATCGTATATCGAGATATATCATAACAATATCGAGATATGAATTTTTGTCCATATCGCCCAGCCCTACTGTGCAGCTGTTTCTCCTTGTTGTGAGTGACACCGGCTTCATGCGCCTGCGGCTCTGTTGCTCTCGAGTTTAACAACGTAAAGCATGTGTTGCAAACCCGCGCGTGCGTCAAACATAAAGCAGCGCTGTCATCTCGCAAAACCCCATATGAAGCTTCTTTGCGACAGTTATTTTTTATTCTTATTTATCACGATAGAGACGATAGAAGGAAAGTAGCACGATAGACACGTTTCTATCGTCCCCACGATATATATCGTCATATCGCACAGCCCTAGACACAACTATAATTCATAACTCCGCTGTTATGTGTTTAGAAGATGAGCGGACTCGCGCGGCTGCACCCGGTCCGACCCGACACATCGCATGCGGGGGCTGTGTTGGTGATTAAAATAAAGAGTAATCACGTTGATAACTAAGTATGCAATGGACCTGTCGCATTTTCTTAGCAAAAAAGGAGCTTGTGAACTTGTAGGGCACAGGCTTAGCAATAAAAAAAAGAAAGAAAGAAAGAAAAGAAACAGGAAAGGCGGCGGCGGTGTCCGGAGGCTGAGGAGGGAGACGGTCAGTAGCAGGTGCCCTGACCATTAAAACATCCAGGGAAGATGCAGGAACGAGGCATAATTGATTAGCTAGCTAACAATGAACAAAATATCTATGCTATTGCTATCTGATGCTATCTGCGACTCGCGAGTGAACGGCTCCACCCATGCGAAGAACAATTTATATGACTGGAGCAGCAGGGGGTAGGGCTATACTAATGAGGACCGCGTGACGAAACGCGGTCCCGTTTAAAACACGCCTAAAAAATCCTGAAACACACATATCTTTATACACAGTTTCATGTATAACTCCAAAATTAATTGAGCTACAATTTTGAAACTTTTTACTCATTTACAACATTACAATTATCACATTTATAATATTTATTTAAGAAAATGTTGAAATTCACTTTACACGGTCTTTAACTTTAAACATCTTTAAAATTTACAGCATTGAAATTTATAGTTAATTAAATAAAACTTTTGGGTGTTGTTATTTATAAGAAGCTGACATAAAAATCTCATGGAAATTACTTAAAGAATAAAAATAACAAAATCAATTGCATTACTGTATAAAGTAAAATAGTTTTTGAATGACAAAGTTTTGAATATATTGTATAATGTAATGATTGTTCCATATTTAATCTGTTGTATTGAAGTTTGGGGAAAAGCATACAAAACAATTACAAACCCTGTTTTTATTTTATAAAAAAGAGCTATAAGAATTATTAGTAGGAAGTGCTATGGTCACCCAACAAATATTTCATCAGTTTAAATTATTAAAATTTTATGATTTGGTTGAACATAGTATTTTACAAGTCATGAACAAACAAAAAATTACCCCCCAAATATTCAATTAAAATTTGTTTAAAGTTATTAAACCCTGAAGGGAATGTAAATGTTTGTAAAACCTCCATTTAGAACTAGTGTGAAGGAGCTGAGTTGTAAATCAGGAAACAGGATTGTGTTGACTTGATATCACCATAAACATTTCTAGAACTATTTCTGTTGTAAAAGATGATTAAATCAAAGTTGTTGGGAAGGTGTGGTGCAGGTGAAATGAAGGTTGTTGTTTGTTTGTAGTTATTTAGTATTTTTTAAACAAGGGGCAGATATTATAAGACTATTTTCGTCTTTCTGCACATTTTCAGTGTTTTTTCTTCTTCTGATGAATTTGTTTTATTTTGAATAAAAACATGCAGCGCTGGGGCTGTTTGTTTACATCGTAGTTTCAGGGACACGTTGGCTCAAACTTTATTGTTCTTCATCTTCTGACTCTCATCATATTATATCGAGTGGAAACTCTTCACATTAAACAAGTTAGATGTTCCCACCGCTAGTTAGAACGACTCTGTCACGTTTTGAAAAATAAACAAACCGAGGACTCGCTGCAGATGAGACCTGCAGTTTAACAAAACCGAACTACGTCCACACCGACAAATTAGTCTTTCCTCTCATCAGTGATGTCGTCTCTTTCTCTTCGCTTGTGAAACTTTGTTCAGTCACATTCTGACGGTCATGAGCACTCGTTTGACTCGTTTTGAAGCGAAAACTTAACGCGCTTTGGAGACTAGCTTAGCTTTTAGCCTGCTACCGCTAACGCCTGCTGCTGGAGTGAGCGCTGCGTAACAACGACGTCACCACGCACGTTTTGTGTCACAGCTTTTTCTGTCCGGGCGGGTTGTAGAAGCAGCCGCTTCAACCCGAACAGAAACAGAAAAACGTCAATGAAACGTTGTAAAATCCTATCGAAATATCGAAAATATGCTTAAACTTCATATCATCGTTATTGAATAAAAGTATATCGTTATATTTATCGTTATTGAATTATCGTCCAGCACTAGAACAAGCTTAACATTATAAACATACACTTATACACACTTACATTCACTCACACACACACCCTTCAAACCTGCATTTGTTTAGCTAAAAAAAAAAAATTAACCTTCTGATCAAGACAGAGAAAATTAACAAGACAATATACAGTATAACTAGAAACTATAGTCGAGATATCAATTTAAGTTACCCATTGACAAGTTCCGTCCTCAGTCCCTATGATCCTCATATATGGCTCCCAGAGGTTCTCAAAGTCTCGTTGTTTACCCTTGGCAATATATGTTAGTTTTTCCAGTCCAAGTGAATTTGCCATTTCTTTCTTCCAGAGTCCCAGAGAGGGGGCGTCCATGCTCCTCCAGCATAATGCAATAGATCTTCTGGCTTGAAGAAGTCCATAGTCTATCAATTTAGTCTTCTTCTGTGATTGTTTAAATTCCACGGGGTATATTCCTAGAATACAAAGTTTAACCTCTAATGGGACCCTTACATTAAACAATTCAGATAGACACCCAATAACATCTTTCCAAAACTTCTGTATTTTAAGACATTCCCACAGACAATGGAGAAGAGTTCCTTTTTCAAACAAGCATTTAGTGCAAGTATCTGGAATGTTACTGGACATATGATGAAGCTTAACTGGCGTTATATAGGTTCTCATAAGCTATTTATATTGCAGAAGTTTAAATCGTGTGTTTATCGTTTGTGTTTGTGCTTTTAAGCAAGCCTGATTCCAGTCTTCCTCATCTATATTTTTCAAAGTATCTCTTCTCCAAGCGTTTAACTTATCAATTGCAGAATCTTTAGAGGAATGCATCAACAAATTATAAAACACAGAAAGAAAGCCCTTCCCTTTTAAGTCCCCAACGCATACCTCTTCTATTTTTGTTAATGGTGGAATGTCAACAATTTGTTTCAGTTTTGATGACATATAGTTTTTCAGTTGTAAGTATTTAAAAAAAGTGTTTTGGGGGTATTAAATACTTCTTACATAGCTGATCAAAGGTAAGCATTATGCCCTCTGCGTATAGATCTTTAATTTTCTGTATGCCTTTGGTTTTCCATAGTTTAAATCCTCCATCATCCTGGTGTGAAGCTTTCATTACCCCAAATAGGGGTAAATTGTGATAGTTCTGGACAGTTACCCATATATTTGTTGCATGCCAAGTTATAATTGTATTTTTTAGGAAAGGGTTCTTTGTATTCTTTTTTAGTCTCTTTATATCCGAAGAGTACATGAAGGTGTTTAAGGGGAGACCTGGAACAGATTGCTGTTAAATATCCACCCAAGCTGGGGGTGTCGTCGGACAGAAGTAATGAGTAGCTGCTGTTAGTTGGGCAGCCATAATAGTACCATCTGAGATTATGGACTTGAAGTCCACCTCTTTCATAAGGCAAGTAGAGGAGCTTTAGGCGGAGTCTTGCTTTTCTATTACTCCAAATAAATTGGTTAAAAAGTTTGTCTAAACAATCATAAAATGAATCTGACAGTGGTAATGGAAGTGTTTGAAAATAGTACAAAAATTTGGGCAAGATTGTCATTTTTAATACATTTATTCGACCTATCATAGGCAAATTTGACCATCGATTTAGCATTTCTGTGTTTTTTTTCTACAAGAGGATTATAATTTGTTGTGCTTATTTCATTAAGAGATGGGGTGATTTTGATGCCTAAGTATGTAAAACCCTTTGTGGTTGTTTTAAATGGGGTACCCACAATAGGATTTCTCTTTTCTTCTTCATTAAGAAACATTAAAGCTGGGGTATGTAAGATTGTAATGTAGTCTGTAACTTTTCAAACAATATATTTTTAACATATTTCTTCACTCTGTCACTATCTACTGACAAACTGATGTTAGACAAAGTAATCTCTGAAAAAAACTATAGTCCCCTTGCTTCTCTATCAGCATTTATAAAAACACTAAAAACACAGAGTGACCCGCCATTTTCCAGCCAATAAAAACAGAGTTTGTAACCAGCCAATAAAAGCAGAGCTTGAATTTGAATCAGCCAATAAAAACAGAGCTTGAATTTGAACTTCAGCAGAGCCTCCCCCTCAGAGCCTGAGGGGGAGGGATCAGAATGCTTTGCCTGTTGAAAATTTTTCAAAGTTCTGAGCTCTGCAGAAAGTTACACATAGCACCTTTAACTCTGATTTAGAATGATTAATTTTATATCCTGAAAATTCACTAAATTATTTTATTAGATTCACTAAATTGGCAATACTGGTCTTCAAATTGCTTATGAAAAATATGATGTCATCTGCAAATAAGGAAATGAGATGATCTCTTCCTCCAATTCTAATACATGTACCTGATATTCCTGTATTTGCTCTAACAGCCATCGCCAGAGGTTCTATTGCCAAAACAAAAAGCAGTGGTGATAGGGGGCAACCCTGTCTGGTTGACCGTTGTAAATTAAAAGGTTTTGATAGGTTATTATTTGTTAAAACTTGTGCTATGGGATCAGTATATAGTAATCGTATCCATTTTAGAAAGGTTTCACCAAAACCACATTTGAGGAGCACTTCAAACAAATAATTCCACTCTATTCTATCAAAAGCTTGGACGTGCATCCAATGATAACATCGCTGTGTCCTTACAATTATGTTTTTCATGTAATACATTAAGAACCTGTCTTATATTATGATAGCCTTGTCTTGTTTTAATAAATCCTTGCTGATCATCTATTATTAAATTGGGTAGGTATTTGTCTAACCTCTTAGAAAGTGCCTTACACAAAATCTTTGTATAACATCCCATAAGGCTGATTCCTCTATAGGAGGAGCATTTATTCGGGGGTTTGTTTGGTTTTTAACAAAATGGTTATTGTAGCTAACCTCAATGAGTCTGGAAGTATTCCAGTTCTATATGATTCCTCATACATGTTGAGAAGTAGTGGGATAAATTTATGTTTAAATACTTTATAAAATTCTATTGGAAGTCCATCAGGACCTGGCGTTTTACCGCTATTCATGTTGTCTATTGCTTCAGATTAGGGCTGTGCGATATGACGATATATATCGTGGGGACGATAGAAACGTGTCTATCGTGCTACTTTCCTTCTATCGTGATAAATAAGAATAAAAAAATAACAGTTACAAAGAGGCTTCATATGGGGTTTTGCAAGATGACGGCGCTGCTTTATGTTTGACTCACGCGCGGGTTTGCGACACATGCTTTTCGTTGTTAAACTCGAGAGCAACAGAGCCGCAGGCGCATGAAGCCGGTGTCTCAACAAGGAGAAAACAGCTGCACAGGCAGCCCAAGAAGAATAACTTTTACCAAAAAGAGGGGGAAGCTCACCTTGTTAGCTTCCATTATTTCGCTCCGCTGAAACTCGGAGACAAAATGGGTCCAGAGGACACGAACCCAGAGTCCAACCGAGTCCGAACTCGGGTCCAGTTAACCAATACAAAACAGACCAGAGACACAACAGAACCGCAATCAAACGCAACGTTTTCTCTTTTCTGTTTCTTGCTTTGTTTACTCAAACTTCAGAGCGGATTTCTTCTTCGTGAGTTTCATTAGCAGCTGTTGTTTTACCGCCACCTGCAGGAAAAATTTGGACCAAAGTAGAAAAGGAGTTGTTTGTTTGTTTGTTAGTTTATTCATTTTATAATATGAAATACAACAATTAACGTATTCATAATAGAAAAAAATAAAAAATAAAATGAAAGGTAGCAGATGAAGAATAAATCTTATTAAATCTGCTCCTTATTCATCTAATAACAGTTCAAACAATATTTTCTATAATAACAAAATAAGTAAATAACTCAGTCAATTTTCAATTCACATATACCACACATTAAATTAGATTCATTTTTTTTAGCAATTCATTTTTTACCAGTTTCTTAACTACAAGGAATGATTTGGCTTCCTTAAAGCTGGGGTGTGTAAGATTGTAATGTAGTCTGTAACTTTTCAAACAATATATTTTTAACATATTTGTTCACTCTGTCACTATCTACTGTCAGACTGATGTTAGACAAAGTAATCTCTGAAAAAAACTATAGTCCCCTTGCTTCTCTATCAGCATTTATAAAAACACTGAAAACACAGAGTGACCAGGACAATGACAGCCAATAAAAACAGAGTTTGTAACCAGCCAATAAAAACTGAGCTTGAATTTGAATCAGCCAATAAAAACAGAGCTTGAATTTGAATTTCAACAGAGCCTCCCCCTCAGAGCCATATATGGCTCTGAGGGGGAGGGATCAGAATGCTTTGCCTGTTGAAAATTTTTCTAAGTTCTGCACTCTACAGAAAGTTACACATAGCACCTTTAACATTTGTCATTTGGCATTAAGTCATTCCATAATCGTACTCCTTGAATTAAGGTAGATCTTAGGTAGATCTAGTTTCTACTTTGGTCCAAATTTCCTTGTTCTTTTTGTTCACATTCTTATAATTGTAACTATCTGTAGTAAAATAATAAAATAAAAAAACTTTGGTCCAAATTTTTCCTGTACACACACACACACACACACACATCGTGTTGTATATATCGTGATATATATCGTTATCGTGATATAAAAAAGTCCATATCGTGATATATGATTTTTTCCATATCGTCCAGCCCTACTTCAGATATATCTTTTGTTGTTAAAGGACTATCAAGAGTTATTTTCTCCTCCTCTAAAAGGATGTTGAATTTTAAGTGATTAAGGAATCCAGCTTGTGCTTCTTCGTTTCCAGAATATTCAGACTTGTACAAGGTTTTGTAGAATTCTCTGTAGTTTTCATTTATTTCTGAAGGGTCTATGGTTAAAATGTCAGATTTTGATTTTATACTGGTAATTGTTCTTTCCGCTTGCATTCGTTTTACCCTCCAAGCCAATAATTTACCTGCCTTTTCTCCTTGATCATAAAATGTTTGTTTAGTCCACATTAAGTTTTTTGCCACTTTCTCTGTTGTTAATTTATCATATCTGGTTCTTAAAATAGTCAGTTTATGTAATTTCATAGGATCATTGCTCTGATATAGTTCTGTTTCGTTGGATTTAATTTGTTGCTCTAATGATTTGAGTTCTTGGTTATATTATATTGTTTATTTTTTTACTGTTATAGCTGATCATTTCTCCTCTAATATAAGCTTTAAAAGCTTCCCATCTAATAATAGCTATAGTTTCATCTTTATTTGTTTCAAAATATTTATCAATGCATGTTTCTATAAATGTAACAAACTTTGAGTCTTTTAGCAGGAGTGTTTGCATCCTCCATCTTGTCACCCCTTGATCAATCTTATTAACTTTAATTTCCAGGGACACTGCGGCATGATCACTAATTACAATACTATTATACCAGCAGTTCTCCATGTGAGGCAATAAGTCCACGGAGATGAGAAAATAATCAATATGCGAGTGGGTTTGATGTGTGCTTGAATAACATGAAAATTCCCTATTATTTGGGTTTTTTGTTCTCCATACTTCATTTATTCTTGAATCTTTTATATAGTTAGGAGTATTTTTCTGGTTTGTGGGTGACTGGTGTCAATTTGAGTAGATTTATCCAAACTTGGGTTTAGGGTGCAATTGAAGTCTC
>JBBPBX010078194.1:0-16679 GCA_038048925.1 Garcialebias charrua | reverse complement strand
TGTTTTAAACCCTTCCCACACTCTTGCAGTATTCTAAACAATGTTTCTAATCTCTAAACGCTCTAAAAAAACACAGAACGTCATGATTTCAGCTCTCTACCTCCGGCTGCACTCTCAGCCAAGCCCACTTCTCCGTTCTGCATTGAGATCCGCTGATTAGCTGCAAGGAAGCTTCTCCTGCAGCTGTGGGCTGCACACAGGTGCTAAAAAAAATGGTATTAAAAAAAATCCATGCAGATCGTGCGACTCATCCATCAATCAGCCATTGTGTGTCATGTCCAATCTTCCTTTGAAAAAACGCGACAGAGCGAGTCCGCGAAAAACGAGCCGCAATGTAGCAAGAGACGACGGTCTCGAGTTGCGACGTTTCGTGGTTACGATGCATCTCCCATTTACTATGAACAGCCTTTTTTCGAGTTACGCAGCGACCGCTGTGGTGGAAGAATACAGTATTGTACGCGGTGCGGCGGCGGAGGGATACACAGGTGGAGGAATACAGAGGCAGAGGAATACGTTACGTACTGTAAACGCTCTGGACCAAGGTTGACTGCAGAACAAGCGGCGAAGCATTGGAAAAGTACAGGCGGAGACCTTACTGTTGAACACACACAAATCTGCAGGCCCGGATTATGTGACTCCTTTCACCCTGAGGAAGTGTGCTAATGAGTTAGCACCTGTATTTACAGAAATCTTCAACTCTTCCCTGGAGTCATGTCATGTCCCAGCCTGTTTCAAGTCCTCCATCATCGTCCCTGTCCCCAAGAAGCCACGCATCACAGGACTAAACGACTACAGACCTGTGGCTCTCACATCTGTAGTCATGAAAACCTTTGAACGTCTGGTTTTATCCCACCTCAAGTCTATCAGCAATCCCCTCCTGGACCCTCTGCAGTTCGCCTACAGAGCTAACAGGTCTGTAGATGACGCCATAAACCTGGCCCTCCACTCCATCCTGCAGCATCTGGACTCCCCAGGAACCTATGCTAGGATCCTGTTTGTGGACTTCAGCTCTGCATTCAACACCATCCTTCCTGCTTTGCTCCAAGACAAGCTCTCTCTGCTCGGTGTACCTGACGCCACCTGCAGGTGGATCACTGACTTCCTGACAGACCGGAGTCAGCGCGTGCGGCTGGGGAAAGCTGTCTCGGACACTCAGACCATAAGCACAGGTTCACCACAAGGCTGTGTTCTTTCCCCTCTGCTCTTCTCCCTGTACACCAACTGCTGCACCTCCAACCATGACTCCGTAAAACTTATTAAGTTTGCGGACGACACCACCCTCATCGGGCTCATCTCGGATGATGATGAGTCTGCGTACAGGAGAGAGGTGGGTCGGCTGGTGACCTGGTGCAGCAACAACAACCTGGAGCTCAACGCCCAGAAGACAGTGGAGATGATTGTGGACTTCAGGAAAGACAGAGCCCCTCTGCCCCCCATCACCTTTAACAACACCCCCATCATCATTGGGGACTGCTACCGGTTCCTCGGCACCACCATCACCCAGGACCTCAAGTGGGAGCCAACCATCAGCTCCCTCATCAAAAAGGCTCAGCAGAGGATGTACTTCCTGCGACAGCTGAGGAAGGCCAAGCTGATGGTGCAGTTCTACACGGCCATCATCGAGTCCATCCTCAGCGCGTCCATCACAGTGTGGTACGCCGGGGCCACTGTCAGGGACAGACACAGACTGCAGCGCATTGTGCGCTCTGCTGAGAAGGTAATCGGCTGTAGTCTCCCATCTCTCCATGACCTGTACGTCTCCAGGACTGTGAGGCGAGCAGGTCGGATCACAGCTGACCCTTCTCACCCTGCATACGGTCTGTTCGAACCACTCCCCTCAGGCAGGAGGCTTCGGTCAATTGGGACCAGAACCTCCCGCCATAAAAACAGTTTCTTCCCCTCTGCTGTCAGACTTTTGAACACTCATAACCATGCTACCTCATAACTTGCCTTGGTCGCTGTATTTTGTATTTTGATTGGGAATCACTGTATCACTGTATTTTGATTGCATCACTCTAATTGCGCTGTTTCTTAGTAGGTTTTGTTCACTGAATATTGTATTGATTGTATTGATGTTTTATGGTTTATGTTTTTTATGTTTTATGTTTCTATATTTTATGCACCGTTATGCCGAAGCAAATTCCTAGTCTGTGAATCCTGTTCATTGACAATGGCAATAATAAACTGAATCTGAATCTGAATCTGAAATGCTCTGGACCGAGGTTGACAGCGGTTTTACGTCGTAAATGGATACGGAATATGGCAGATGGACCGAGCTGGACGGCAGTTTTACGTCATAAACGTAATAGAGAATATGGCCGATGGATGGAGGAATACGGCGTCACCAGCATCCCAGTAGGCCATAACTCTTTTTGCCCTTCATTATGGCTCCCAAAACGTATGTGTTTTTTGATAATTATGTAGGGCACTGTGTTAGGATAGGCTAAGTGCTTGGTAATACAGTACTGTACATGTATATGGTGCAGCTTGTACGTATATTACGTATATTTTGACTTCTGTCGAAAATCGGTTTATAACGCATCGTAGGAATGGATCTTCGTTGTATGTCGAGGACTACCTGTATTGTACTTGTTTAAAACAAATTTGCAAAAAAAATAAACTCTCAAAATTAAGGTACCCCCCCTACTCCCCCCCACACACACACAAATAGAAAGCATACAAGAAAAATAAATGGAGGAAAGCAAACCTATGACAAACATGTGACACGTGAACACCAGGATGGAAATTGGCCAAAATGGGAATACGGTAGTATTTGTGGCCTGAATGCTTCTGAGGACATCTGAGGCAGAGCTGGTAAACATATTCATTCTCAGGTAGGAAAGGTATTATTTCATTCAAATGAGCCGATGTACAGTGGCTGCCTCTCCTCCTGTTTGTTCTTCACACAGTGTGTTTGTACACATGCTGAGCTGGTCACCTGCCCCGCAGGATTAGAACACCAGCCTGTTTACATTCTGCCCACAGCTTCTGAAATGATTCAATTTTCCTAATCTTGTTTAGCTTTAGAGTATGTAGCTTTGAAGCACTACGGCATCTTTTTTCAATTGTGCTTCTTTTGACGTCATTTGCATATCTATAAATATGTTTTAAAAGCTGAAATTCAGCACAGGCTCTGCTACGCAGCCCACTGAACAACCCAAAGGGAAGAGAAACAGCCCATAGGCTCATCACTTATAGGTAGCCACTTGATTTTTTTTTTTTTTTCCTACTCCAGTTTTAGGGAGCTCCTGTATATTATTGTAATTATTTAATTATTTTCAATATTGAATAGCTTCCTATTTTTATAGGTTTAATATGTGAGTTATGATTATTTTGTATAAAAGCAAAAGGAAAGAACAGGATGTGGAAACAGAATCCAACCAACGTTTTCTAGAACATTTGAAGCCCAGCAAATGCAACATATTTTTCACTTGTAAAATTTAAATGAACACATCCACTAAACCATCTGTTTCAATAAATGTGAAAACATGTTGGAATATTCTCACCTTCACTCATGGTGCAAAATAAAGTTCCCACCTGTTTGTGCTCACAGGTCCAGGCTGCAGCTGAAATTACCTGCAAGAGTTACTGTGCGCTGATCTGTAAAATAATTGTGAAGTGCTGAGAGGCTTTTCATTCCAAGAGGTCCGCGGTGAATTGAGCGTTAAGTCCTCGAGACACGATGATGCAGAAGACATTTGTTCCTCGGATGCAGCCAGCGGGGAAGCAGCAGACTAAATGAAACCAGATTTCTCCTCGTGTTTGCTCAACGGCTTTGGTTCAGAGGTAAGCTGGAACTGAACTCAGCATCTCAAATACTTTTTCACTGTAAAGATGTGGATGCTGACCCTGCAAGATTTTAACTTTGTTTCAGGTTTAATGTGCAAATCCAACAAAAGCAGTGCAATTTTAAATATATGAATAAATAAAACACATCAAAATGTTGATCTATTAAACAATTTCAGTTCATCTTTGTGTGAAGTGTAGCAGTATTGTTTTGGTGCCACACATATTTCAAATGTACAAAAAAAGGTGGTAAAATAGCGCTCTTCTTCAAGCACAGCGTGCCCGCACAGAGTGTGATTATTGTTTCCCATGCTTCAAAGTATGACACAAAATAAAAGATTAATCTTTCTGAACCCAAAAAGACCATCTTGATCTCAGAGCTTGGATGCTCGCTGTGAATCAAGTGAAAGAAGAAGAAGAAAAAAAAAAAAACAGTATTAAAAAAGGGACAAATATCGCTTCTCCATTCCCCGGTAGATGCATGTGATAAGCGAAATGTCAGCAAAAATACTAAAGCAGCATGTCAGCAGGCCCAGCTGACAGACGGGAGGGAAGAGGTAAAAATGTTCTATCGTGTCCGACAAGGTGTTCTTTTTGAGATTTAAAGATCACTGCACAACTTTAAACGTGTTTGTCACTTTTTTACTCTGACGCCGAGAACTATCATGGGCTTCACAAGAACTTTATCAGTTCAGGCTCAAGGTAAGGTAGAAGGGAGGGGAGGGAAAAAGTCCAGTCCCATTTATCTTAGCCAGGTTCCCTTCAAAGGCAACAAATAAATTACAGTGTACATTTGATACAAATTGATTTCTTAACTCAAATAACAATGTTGTCCCCCCGGTCAGGGCCATGTGTCACTCAGTCGCCAGTCTGAGTGAAAGCCTCAATCTGTCTCTGTGATAGAAATAGGGCTGACACATCTCCACCAAGGAATGCTAATCACGCGGGCCTGGCCTGGCCCTTTGTGGGCAGGCCATGATAAGGAAAATCAGTTCCCCCTCCTGTCAGACAGTGGGGCATGCGCCCTGATCGCTGTCTGGGAGGAAACAAGCCGTGGGCCTGAAAGTTACCGTCCTAGATGTTTTGTTGTCTCAGTGTAGCTACATGACGGCGAACTGAATGAGCGGAGAGAGAGGAAGAGAGGCGGTGGGCATGGTGGAGGGTGAATGGCACATGTGATTTGAGAACGTGGGGAAAACAGAAGCCAGGTGACAAGAACGGTGGAAAGAAAGACAGAAAGCTGAAGAAAATTGAAAGGAAGAGAGCAGAGGGAGCGGGAGAATCTGAAGGATGAGTTTTTTAAAGCCGCCGTGGCAGCTGTAGCATCAGAGATGGGGTTGGAGTGAACCCCACTGAATATCTTGAGCCGATCTTATCAAGGGCTGAAAGAAACGAGATATTGGCAGGAGCTGTTGAGTGCTCTCACAGCTGAGCAGGTTAATAGGGTTGGAAGGCAGGCCACAGGCTAATTGGATTTGCCGTGGCTTGATAAACAGTGGCAAGCCTTTTTTTTTTTTTTCTCCTTTTGGCCAGCCAAACACACAGGTTGACTTTACTTCAACAACCACAGCAGCCCAATTTACTTCTAACCCACCCCCCGCCTTACAATCACATCAAGAGAGAAGGACAAGCTCAAAATAAAAGACATTTATGTTGTTTCGTTGCTCCAAACAGGCTAAGTAAACAGGGTTTGTGCACCTCTGTGTGCATGTGTGTGCAGTATAAGAAGTGTGAAAGAAAGAGGGAGACAGTTGACTATCTACTGATTTTAATCAAATACCATTTAACCCGTCTGACCTCTGATGGTTGTCACACATGGCCACATTGAGCGGACTTGTTCCTCTCTCTTGTTCTGCATTAGAGCTGAGAGTGCAAAGAGACTCTTGGTATGTGTTGGTATTTCAACACGTTTTTATTTTTTTATAAGCAACCCTGTTTTCCACATTGTCACCCTTTTCAATCTGTGATAAAAAAAATGAAAAAAAGATGGAGACGAACCGCTGGAAATGGGTTGCTCAAGCATAGAAAATGATCTGGATTGACATTGAAATGATAAAAAAAATACAAAAATAGTTATGTTATAGCTTTTTTGTTAGTTTTATTTCCATATTTTATTCATTTTGGAAGGAAACACTTTCACATTTAGCTGATGTTTATGTCAGCATTGTAATACCCTACAAATGATCTAATCAGATTATTTATGTGCACCGACCTATGCACAGCAGGAAGTGCACATCAAACACTCCTCTTTCCACTCTTCCAGTTAAAGGTCATCCAATCAACAATACAAAATCCATACATCTTTGAGTGTATGAAGCTGCGGACCCGTATGACTCTATGTGTTCCCACACTTGTTTTCATCATATTCTAGTGTTTTTTTGTGTGTTTTAGCCAGTGTCTGCGCACTTGCATTGAAGTAGAAAAAGGGTCTGTGATGGATTTAAATGTTGTAGAGTATGAAAGCAAGGAAGAAAGCACACCCATCAAAATCTATTTACAAGGAAAGAGACTTTGAGGAACAAGCGACAGAAAGATTTTTTTTTTTTTTTTTGGAGGACTAGTACCCACTGTGAAACACCCTGGGGTGTCACACTGTCCTCATTTATGTAAACAGCCTAGACCGGTGGCTGACTTCCCTGCATGCTTGGGCGTAGCCAGACTGGCTTAGTTTAGCGAGCACCCCACACAAGACATCCCAAGGAAAAAGTGTCTGGAAATGGAGGGGGAGAAGAGAGGACAGTAAACCAAGTTGCCTCTGGATATCCTTTTGCAAACAAGAAATAGAAAAACACATCAAGGCACGAAACAGCTTTGAATATAACAAGAAACTAAAACAGTGATTGATGTGGAAAATGATGTTGGACGTCAGCTGTTGGACAAACTGCATTTGGTAAAAGTTCACAAATGTGCAGATAAGACACAATCCTAATGCAAAATGAATCCACCAAAAGAAAAAAAAAAGAAAAATTCACTGCCTCCGGGGGACAGAAAGGCAACTATCTGTTTGCAATTTCCATTTCAGTACAGATTAATAACATGAGACTAAAAAGGAGACTATCTTATGTTTTATGTACTTTTCTTGGGATAAATTCTGCTGGCCCTCTAAGTTAGTAGGATACAAACAGGTTTGCAGTGTGCACTGAGCACTAGTTTGCTCCAGGGCGTCCTGCTTTAAGGTCGAACTTTACATGATAGGTGGAAGAATAGAGATGGGAGTATGACGAAAAAAGAAAAATACACAAAGAGAAGGGACGACCAGTAAGAGGCAGACTCGTCCTTCATCTTTTCATCTGAACTGTTGTGGATGATGGCAGGGTGTGGGGAGGGTGGAGGGGCGGGCTGGACTGCTTGGCATGAGCCATCTCACACACTGAATTCATCAGTTCCTATAACTTCAACTTCCCCATAAAGAATTTATGAATCTTCTGATAGTAATCAGCTGCATCCATTTCCTGAAGAAGAAAGGCCAACTGATGTCTTAAACAGCCCAAAGGGAATGACCTCCACTCTGGGTACACACAGCCGACACACAAACACACCAGGGATCTGTGTACACAGATGCTGGATGCACAGAATGAATACATGCACACAAACAGAAGCATACACATTGAAAACATTTCAAGGTTTAGTTTTAAATTATTTGGTTGAAATTTAAAAACAACATATGTCAGAGGTTTTATGCTTTATGATGTTGGGATCAGATGAAGGAGACGTACCTGGGACAACAGGTTCATATTTTTTGTCTAATTAGTTACTTTGTTTTGCTTCTACTGTTAACTTTTTTTATTTTTACAATTTGTTTTGTATTTTAGCTCTTAAACCTAATAAAACTAACAAAAGAAGTTGTCTAAATAAAGAAGAAATATCCCGTCATGAGTGTTTTGTCTGAATTGTTTTGCTACAGCTTGTAGAAATGTGGGGGTTTACACAGAAAATAAATGAATGCAGTGATTTTGCTATGATTGATTGTCTACTGTTGCCATCACTTTTTTGTTAAAATCAGGTCTCATAAATGAGTCCCCGAGGCTCATTGGGATTAACCTGTATAAATAAAGGTCAAATGAATGAATGCAAATGCAAACATATACAGTATATGTATAGCCAAACAAACTTAACCATCTAATTTAACCATGCCACCGTCTGGCAGAGTCTCCCATAAGACGGAGCTTTAACTCCCACCTCCGGGAGAGCTTTGAACACGTTCCGAGGGAGTCGGGGGACATTGAGTCCGAGTGGGCCATGTTCCGCGCCTCTATTGTCGAGGCAGCTTATCAGAGTTGTGGCCGCAAGGTTGTTGGTGCCTGTCGTGGTGGCAACCCTCGAACCCGGTGGTGGACACCGGTGGTGAGGGATGCTGTCATGCTGAAGAAGGAGTCCTATTGGGCCTTTTTGGCCTGTGGGACCCCGGAAGCAGCAGATAGGTACCGACAGTCCAAGCGGCATGCGGCTCGGGTGGTTGCTGAGGCAAAAACTCGGGCGTGGGAGGAGTTCGGAGAGGCCATGGAGAATGACTTCCGTACGGCTTCGAGGCGATTCTGGTCCACCATCCGGCGTCTCAGGGGGGGAAAGCGGTACGCGACCAACACCATTTATGGTGGGGATGGCGTGCTGTTGACCTCAACTCGGGATGTTGTGAGTCGGTGGGCGGAATACTTCGAAGACCTCCTCAATCCTACTGGCACGTCTTCCACTGAGGAAGCGGAGCCTGGGGACTTTGGGTCGGGCTCTCCAATCTCTGGTGCTGAGGTCACCGAGGTGGTTAAAAAGCTCCGCGGTGGCAGGGCTCCGGGGGTGGATGAGATTCGCCCTGAGTTCCTTAGGGCTCTGGATGTTGTGGGGTTGTGTTGGCTTACGCGACTCTGCAATATTGCGTGGACATCGGGGGCAGTTCCCTTGGATTGGCAGACTGGGGTGGTGGTTCCCCTATTCAAAAAGGGGGACCGTAGGGTGTGTTCCAACTATAGGGGGATCACACTCTTAAGCCTCCCTGGTAAGGTCTATTCAGGGGTTCTGGAGAGGAGGGTCCGTCGGATAGTCGAACCTCGGATTCAGGAGGAGCAGTGTGGTTTTCGTGCTGGTCGTGGAACACTGGACCAGCTCTACACCCTCAGCAGGGTCCTGGAGGGTGCGTGGGAGTTTGCCCAACCAGTTTACATGTGCTTTGTGGACTTGGAAAAGGCATTCGACCGCGTCCCTTGGGGTTTCTGTGGGGGGTACTCCGGGAGTATGGGGTACCAGGCCCATTGATATGGGCTGTTAGGTCCCTGTACGACCGGTGTCAGAGCTTGGTCGGCATTGCCAGCAGTAAGTCAGACTTGTTTCCAGTGAGAGTTGGACTCCGCCAAGGTTGCCCTTTGTCACCGATTCTGTTCATAACTTTTATGGACAGAATTTCTAGGTGCAACCAAGGTGTTGAGAGGATCCGTTTTGGTGGCCTTAGAATCGCTTCTCTGTTTTTTGCAGATGATGTGGTCCTATTGGCTTCATCAGATCGTGATCTACAGCTTTCGCTGGAGCGGTTTGCAGCCGAGTGTGATGCGGCCGGGATGAGGATCAGTTCCTCCAAATCCGAGGCCATGGTCTTGAGCCGGAAAAGGGTAGCATGCCCTCTCCGGGTCGGGGAGGAGGTCCTGCCCCAAGTGGAGGAGTTTAAGTATCTCGGGGTCTTGTTCACGAATGAGGGAAAACTGGAGCGTGAGATCGATAGGCGGATAGGTGCAGCGTCCGCAGTGAAGCGGGCGCTGTACCGGTCTGTCGTGGTGAAGAGAGAGCTGAGTCGAAAGGCAAAGCTCTCAATTTACCGATCGATCTACGTTCCCACCCTCATCTATGGTCATGAGCTTTGGGTTGTGACCGAAAGAACGAGATCTCGGATACAAGCGGCTGAAATGAGTTTTCTCCGCAGGGTGTCTGGACTCTCCCTTAGAGATAGGGTGAGAAGCTCAGTCATCCGGGAGGGACTCGGAGTAGAGCCGCTGCTTCTCCACATCGAGAGGAGCCAGTTGAGGTGGCTCGGGCATCTGGTTAGGATGCCTCCTGGACGCCTCCCTGGTGAGGTGTTCCGGGCATGTCCCACCGGGAGGAGACCCAGAGGAAGACCCAGGACACGCTGGAGGGACTATGTTTCTCGGCTGGCCTGGGAACGCCTTGGGATTCCCCCAGAGGAGCTGCTCCAAGTGGCTGGGGAGAGGGAAGTCTGGGCCTCCCTACTTAGGCTGCTACCCCCGCGACCCGACCCCAGATAAGCGGACGAAAATGGATGGATGGATGGATGGATATATGTATAGCCAAACAAATTTAACCATCTGCGGCAAGTGTGCCCAACCAGTCGCTCGCGGGCGACCGGTCGCCCGCCAGCTGGTTCCCAGTCGCCCGCAAAGCTCAACCTTGCTCTAACAGCTGACGAGCCGGCTCTCGGCTGTTAACAAGGTGAAATGTCCGTTGCTAAGCTTCATTCTAACTCAGGCAGAAGTGGTGGCGGTGACATTTCCGCTGCTCAGCTTCATTCTAACTCCGGCAGAAGCGGTGGAGGGAGGAATGACTATATGCCAATGCGCAGCAACGCTTTCCTCAGCCCTCCCCATCTTGTATGCTCACAGACATAGTCTCGCGAGTTTTGGGTGCGGTGACTGACAAGACTTTAGGTTCAGCAGTGGAGCGTGCGTGAGAGCGCTGTGGAGTGAATGTCAGTACGCAGAATACATGGAAGGAAAACTAGCGAACAAGCAAACGAAAACTTATTAATGAAAGGAGGATTATTTTTTTGTTTATTCTAATTCAAAGTCTATTTGCCTCATCTGTAATTCAATAAATAAAAACAAGCTCGCAGCCCAGCAATCGGTCTTCACTCGGCCAGCACAAAAGGTAAAGATAGCTTCCTACCGTGTTAGCTGCATCCTGGCTCAACATAAGAAGTCTTTCAGCGATGGAGAAGTTATGAAAGAAGCGTTTATTGAGGCTGCAGATGCGCCTTTTCATGATTTAAAAAATAAAAGTGAGATCGTAGCTGCTATTAAAGACGTGCAGTTGTCCAGACAAACAGTGACACGGCCATGTGAGGGAATGGCTGTTGATGTGGAGGAGCAGCTAAAAAAGGACGTGGAACAACGTGAGTGTTTCTCTCTTCAGTTTGATGAGTAGCCTGTTACCAGCTACATGTGTTATCCTTTTGGAAATGTTGATGTGGATGACATTGTGTCCAAATTGGTGTCTGTGTTTCAGCTGGACAGCTCTGGGTTGAAAATGAGGTGTTGACTCTGCAAAATGACATTGGGATCAAATCCAGAGCATCACCTGGCGTGGATGGAGAGTTCTGGAGTCTGCTGTCAGAAGAAAAGTATCCTAACATCCGAAGATGTGCTTTGAACTTAACAGCACTTTTTGGATCGACCTATCTGTGTGAGTCTGCTTTTTCACACATGAAAATCATCAAGTCCAAAACCAGATCCACAATGACTGATGATCATCTGGAGACCTGCCTGCGCCTCGCAACCACCTCATACTGCCCCGCTTATGAGACCCTGGCCTCCTCCTCTCAGTGTCAGAAGTGCCACTAAGGTAGAGACACATTTATTTTATACAGCTTGCACCAGATGACACACCATCCTGCTGCACAGAGCAGCTGCCTAGTTTTGATATTTAGGTTTTATTGAGGTTTGAAATAGTTGTTGGAGATTTGTAAGTCTGCACCTTTGTAAGTCACTTTTTGTAAATAGTTAGTGTAAATGAGGGAGTTTTCAGTTGTTTATTCGTTTCTTTAAAAAAATATGGTGTGCTTTTCAAATATTGTGTTCTTTTACTTTGATAAAATACTTTAATTAAATAAAACTAGCAACACATTACGTTCTGTTTTATTTACTTTAAAGAAGTGAGGAGTAGAGAGATGAAAAATTATGTTTTTTGATACTGAGACTGGACGAGTAGCCCTCGGCAAACCGCCGACTTCAAAAGTAGCCCTTAGTTCAAAAAAGGTTGGGCACCCCTGATCTACGGCATGGATTAACTTTTAAAGAGTGGAAATGCTTTTCTTTCTTTCTAAGCACCTAACTGGAACAAGCATCATCAATTTAGCTAGAAAAATTTGAGCATGGGTAAATCAAAACACATTAGTTTGACCAACTTAGAGTTTAATTCAGCTTTAGCATTCTTAAAGTAAACTGTCCATTTGACATCTAAATATTCTTCTAAGGTCTGTATTTGTGCTATTTACATAAATTATGGAAGTCAGCAATTATATACATCCATCCATCCATCCATTGTCTTCCGCTTATCCGGGGTCGGGTCACGGGGGTAGCAGCCTAAGTAAGGAGGCCCAGACTTCCTTCCCCCATGCCACTTGGAGCATCTCCTCCGGGGGAATCCCAAGACGTTCCCAGGCCAGCCGAGAAACATAGTCCCTCCAGCGTTTCCTGGGTCTTCCCCTGGGTCTCTTCCCCCAAGAGACGCGGTCAAATGCCTTCTCCAAGTCCACAAAGCACATGCAGACTGGTTGGGCAAACTCCCATGTACCCTCCAGTACCCTGCTAAGGGTGTAGAGCTGGTCCAGTGTTCCACGACCAGGACGAAAACCACATTGCTCCTCCTGAATCCAAGGTTCGACTATCCGATGGACCCTCCTCTCCAGAACCCCTGAATAGACCTTACCAGGGAGGCTTAAGAGTGTGATCCCCCTATAGTTGGAACACACCCTACGGTCCCCCTTTTTGAATAGGGGAACCACCACCCCAGTCTGCCAATCCAAGGGAACTGCCCCCGATGTCCACGCGATATTGCAGAGTCGCGTAAGCCAACACAACCCCACAACATCCAGAGCCCTAAGGAACTCGGGCGAATCTCATCCACCCCTGGAGCCCTGCCACCGTGGAGCTTTTTAACCACCTTGGTGACCTCAGCACTAGAGGTTGGAGAACCTAACCCAAAGTCAAAGTGGTGTTGGTCGCATACCGCTTTCCCCCCTGAGATGCCGGATGGTGGACCAGAATCGCCTTGAAGTCGTACGGAAGTCATTCTCCATGGCCTCTCCGAACTCCTCCCATGCCTCAGTTTTTGCCTCAGCAACCACCCGAGCCGCATGCCGTTTGGACTGTTGGTACCTATCAGCTGCTTCCGGGGTCTCACAGGCCAAAAAGGCCCGATAGGACTCCTTCTTCATCCTGACAGCATCTCTCACCGCCGGTGTCCACCACCGGGTTCGAGGGTTGCCGCCACAACAGGCACCAACAACCTTGCGGCCACAGCTCCGATAAGCTGCCTCGACAATAGAGGCGCGGAACATGGCCCACTCGGACTCAATGTCCCCCGACTCCCTCGGAACGTGTTCAAAGCTCTCCCGGAGGTGGGAGTTAAAGCTCCGTCTTATGGGAGACTCTGCCAGACGTTCCTAGCAGACCCTCACAATACATTTGGGTCTGCCAGGTCTGATATAATTACAATTCTTTACAAATATAGAAATCTTTGTTTCTACATTTTGCTGTGCAATTTCAATTTACAGACAAGGCTGAAGAACAAGGCCTCTGATTTCAGGCATCCTTCCTTTGGAGGTGTCCAGAAGGACATCTCAGGGAAGACCTGAAACTTGCTGGAAGAGTAACGTATCCTCTCTGACCACACAAGGTTCCCCAGGAGGCGCTGGAGAGTGGCACTGTGGGGAGGGAGGTCTGTTACTCTCCTGAGCCTGTTGCCTCCATGACCCAACTACATATAAGCAGTAGAAGTGGCCGAGATAGAGTAAGGGCAGGGCAGCTGACTCAGGACCCAAAGGTCATCGGCTTGATCCCTGTCATCACACATCTCGTGGTGTTTCTGAGCAGTACACCCAATCCCAGATGCCCACATAGCTGCCCACTGCCCCACCTGGGTGCATCCCAGGTGCAATGGGTTAAGTGTAGAGAGCCAATTCTGTCTATGTTTGGGAACATACAATGATGACAACACACAGTACTTAAATATTTTATTAGAAAAAGGAGGATAAAAAATCCAGAGCAAACCTGACTTACTACTTTTTTATTCCATTGCACCTGTTAGTATATAATTTGTCAGATTTGTTTTAATTGATTGTTTTAATTGTTTTGTTTTAAAAAGGGGCAGATACAATAAGATTCTTTCTTCCTTCTGCCACCTTTCAGTTTATGTTTTCTTTTATTTCTTGGTATTTTAATGTAAAATGAATGAATAATTTACATTAAAATGTTTTTTTTTAGATTTTAGCAGGAACATGTCAGGTTGATATCAGTGTTGATAAACAACATCCTATGAAGACCCTGATGCATGCTCAATAATCCAGGTAGAAAAATCTTAAAAAGCTAAATCTGGTCCTCTGGACATTCAAAAAACAAAATCATGTGAGCAGCTGGTTTCGGCTGTCATCAGCCAACTGGTTGATCCACTGTGAGAGGGTGCTATTTATACGACTGAGCTGAATACAGCATCTCAGACTGAGAAAGTCTTTCGGACGAAAGACGAAACGTTTCTACAATTTTTTTTTTTTTTTTTTTTTTTTTTTGAATGTCCAGAGGACCCGACTTAGTTTTTTTTAGATCCTATGAAGAGTTTGGCCAGGATATATTTTCGTGATTCTCTTTGATGGTTCTCTTTGATGGTCATTATTTAATAGCAATTCTTATTATTGCAGGTGGTGTATTCTACTCTTCAGAGTACACTCACTAATATGTAAAACAACTAATATGGAGGGTTTTACTGGTGTCTGGATGAGATTTCCAAGCAGGCACTGGGAGTCCAACAGACTCTCATCATGATGAAGTGGATAGGTCTACAGTTATAGTGGTTTTGAGCAAGCAACAAAAAAAAAAGAAAAAAGGTTTTGATGGTTTACCATTGACAGCTTACTGGGGTTCTGGGTGTATGTATAAACGTGGTGTTAGTAGGTTGTGGCTTACATACGCTTGTGTGTCTTGGTCATTTTGAGAATGAAGCACAATGGGCTGTGCTAGCCTCATGCTAGCAGACATTACAACCAGCAGGGAATAACCTTCCTGCTGCTAATGTTGGGTCAAAATGACCCACAAAGCCTAGTTAGTAATTTTGACCCAACAAAAGCACCAGGAGGATTAAAACTAAAACTTGTACCAGGACCTTACTGTGGGGACTTCAAATTCCAGTGCAGTCTAAACTATTAGTCTACATGTCTATGCTTTTGGGGCGAAGAACCTTTTAAGATTTTGACTCAGCATCTGATCTGATGTTGTCTATGTTTTTGTTAACTGACCTTTTTATCCCTTAACTATCATCTTTCAGGCTATGCTCCGATTCACTCCCCTCACACGTCACAGTGGAGACACTGATTTTAGGGATAACGTCTTCTGTGTTTTATTTTATTTGTATCACCAATTTAGGATTCACTGTGCACAAAGACTTGGAATTATAAAATGTGCTCAAAAAGGAAGAAAAAAATGCTTGGTGGGTGTGAGGCAATTGTTCATTAAATTTACATTTGATCATTTAAGTTTGTGTGGTTAAAATCTTGGCTTGAAGTCACTACAAACGTTTGTTGGTAAAGCAATTGTTTATAAGCTTTTCTCTCAAGATGAACACCACACTACCAGTATAATATGTGAACACGTCAAGCACTGAAATATTTTAATTTTATAATGCCATGGTTACAGAAAGCATTGCATTTGTTTTATTTTCCTCATGCAAGACATTACCTACATTTCAGTTTTAGATCCAGAATTTTAAAATGATAAAAATAAAGCAAATCCTCAGCTTTTTAGATTCTTTATTACATAAATGACTCCACTCTGACACACTGTCAGACAACGATGTTTAATGAGAGCTATCTTCTGCCCCAGCACCTTGGTGTGATTTGTATCTGCCATGATCCATATGGTGAGGATGATTTGCTTTGAAAAGGCCCATCAGTCAGCTAATCTAAAAGAAAATAGTAGTGGCAGATATCTCCTTCTCTTCAAGACAAACCAAAGAAACACAGGACAGAGGGGGGATTCAAAGCAGAGAAAAAATCAACTCCTCTCAGAGATGGAGAGTGCTTTAGAGCAGGGATTAGGGCGCTCTCTCACCGTGGAGCCAGCTTTTATGAGCTACATCATATTACTTCAGCTTCACACTTTCATAGATATATCATCATCTGCCTCCCACCAAAGCCTGGCTGTTATGCCAGCATATTCTCTCTGAAACAAGATTAATACTTACACATTTGGCGTGTTAGAAAACACAGTGACAGTAAGCCGACAGAACCCAGTGTATGTAATGCCAGCACTCAATTCAATAAATGTGTGAACCTGTAAAGATCATTCCCTAATCAGCTTTTTGAGTAATATGCCAGAATATAAATGTAAGCTATCCACATTTCCAACATTTTAAATGTTAAATATTGTTGTTGTTGTTATTATTATTATTATTATTATTATTATTATTATTATTATTATTATTATTATTATTATTATTATATTATTATTACAGGTATTATTATTATTATTATTATTATTATTATTATTATTATTATTATTATTATTATTATTATTATTATTATTATTATTACTTTTGGTGGGGAGGAGAGGGGGGTCAGTCTTTTTTAACTGAACTTTCGACTTTGGACTGACAGAAACTTTTATAGAAAAAAGTATACTCTTGATTATATGCACTTGAAGGATTTCTAGGAAGGAAAAAAACAGGAGTTAAAATATGAGTTGTTTGACATGCTGTTGAATTTAACTCAGTTGTATCCAGTTTGTTTATAAATCACCAATACACAACAAAATACAAACAGATGTATTGGACCAGGCAAAAATTATTTATGATGAAAAACAGAAAAGTTAAATCTATTGTCAAAAATGGAAATGTAAAGCAGATTTCAAATCCAAGAAGGCTTCACAGGACAATGATCATGGAGTAACATCTTGTTGTGATACTGCATT
>JBBPBX010078193.1:0-16679 GCA_038048925.1 Garcialebias charrua | reverse complement strand
CGGACAGACACAGGTCACATGACCTGAGGTCAAGTGACGAACCAACACAGGTCACATGACCTGAGGTCAACTGACAAAATGACACAGGTCACACGACATGAAGTCAACTGACAGACCGACACAGGTCACATGACCTGAGGTCAACTGACGGACCGACATAGGTCACACGACATGAAGTCAACTGACGGACCGACATAGGTCACATGACCTGAGGTCAACTGACAAAATGACACATGTCACACGACATGAAGTCAACTGACGCACCGACATAGGTCACATGACCTGAGGTCAACTGACGGACCGACATAGGTCACACGACATGAAGTCAACTGACGGACCGACACAGGTCACATGACCTGAGGTCAACTGAAGGATGGACATAGGTCACACGACATGAAGTCAACTTACGGACCAACATAGGTCACACGACATGAGGTCAACTGAGGGAAAGACACAGGTCACATGACCTGAGGTCAACTGACGGACCGACACAGGTCACATGACCTAAGGTCAACTGATGGACCGACATAGGTCACACAACATGAGGTCAACTGATGGAACGACACAGGTCACATGACATGAGGTCAACTGATGGACCGACACAGGTCACATGACCTGAGGTCAAGTGACGGACCAAATCAGGTCACATGACCTGAGGTCAACTGACACAACGACATAGGTCACCTGGCATGAAGTCTACTGACGGACCGACACAGGTCACATGACCTGAGGTCAACTGACGGACCGACACAGGTCACACGACATGAGGTCAACTGACGGACCGACACAGGTCACATGACCTAAGGTCAAATGACGGACCGACACAGGTCACATGACCTGAGGTCAACTGACGGACCCACATAGGTCACACAACATGAAGTCAACTGACGGACCGACATAGGTCACACGACATGAGGTCAACTGACGGACAGACATAGGTCACAAGACATGAAGTCAACTGACGGACCAACATAGGTCACTTGACATGAGGTCAACTGATGGACCGATACAGTCACATGACCTGAGGTCAACTGACGGACCGACACAGGTCACACGACATGAGGTCCTGATGGACCGACACAGGTCACATGACATGAAGTCAACTGACACAACGACACAGGTCACATGGCATGAAGTCAACTGACGGACCGACATAGGTCACATGACCTCATGTCAACTGACGGACCGACGACACAGGTCACACGACATGAGGTCAACTGACGGACCGACACAGGTCACATGACATGAGGTCAACTGACGGACCGACACAGGTCACATGACCTGAGGTCAACTGACGGACCAACACAGATCACATGACCTGAGGTCAACTGACGGACCGACATAGGTCACACGACATGAAGTCAACTGACGGACCGACATAGGTCACACAACATGAGGTCAACTGACGGACCGACACAGGTCACATGACCTAAGGTCAACTGACGGATGGACATAGGTGACACGACATGAAGTAAACTGACGGACTGAACATAGGTCACTTGACATGAGGTCAACTGACGGACCGATACAGGTCACATGACCTGAGGTCAACTGACGGACCAACATAGGTCACACGACATGAGGTCAACTGACGGACCGACATAGGTCACATGACCTGAGGTCAACTGACAGACCGACACAGGTCACATGACCTGTGGTCAACTGACGGACCGACATAGGTCACACGACATGAGGTCAACTGATGGACCGACACAGGTCACATGACCTGAGCTCAACTGACGGACGGACATAGGTCACACGACATGAAGTCAACTGACGGATTGACATAGGTCACACGACATGAGGTCAACTAACAGACCGACACAGGTAACATGACCTGAGGTCAACTGACGGATCAACACAGGTCACATGACCTGAGGTCAACTGATGGACTGACATAGGTCACATGACCTGAGGTCAACTGATGGACCGACATAGGTCACACGACATGAGGTCAACTGACGGACCGGCACAGGTCACATGACATGTGGTCAACTGACGGACCGACATAGGTCACATGACCTGAGGTCAAGTGACGGACCAACACAGGTCACATGAACTGAGGTCAACTGACACAACGACATAGGTCACATGGCATGAAGTCAACTGACGGACCGACACACGTCACATGACCAAAGGTCAACTGATGGACCGACACAGGTCACACGACATAAGGTCAACTGACGGACCAACACAGGTCACATGACCTGAGGTCAACTGACACAATGACACAGGTCACATGGCATGAAGTCAACTGACGGACCGACACAGGTCACATGACCTCAGGTCAACTGACGGACCGACACAGGTCACACGACATGAGGTCAACTGACGGACCGACAGAGGTCACATGACATGAGGTCAACTGACAGACGGACATAGGTCACACGAAATGAAGTCAACTGACGGACCGACATAGGTCACTTGACATGAGGTCAACTGATGGACCGATACAGGTCACATGACCTGAGGTCAACTGACGGACCAACATAGGTCACACGGCATGCGGTCAACTGACGAATCGACACAGGTCACATGACCTGAGGTCAACTGACAGACCGACACAGGTCACATGACCTGAGGTCAACTGACGGACCGACATAGGTCACACGACATGAGGTCAACTGACGGACCGACACAGGTCACATGACCTGAGGTCAACTGACGGATGGACATAGGTCACACGACATGAAGTCAACTGACGGACCGACATACTGTAGGTCAATTGACATGAGGTCAACTGACGGACCGATACAGGTCACATGACATAAGGTCAACTGATGGACCGACATAGGTCAAATGACCTAAGGTCAACTGATAGACTGACATAGGTCACACGACAAGAGGTCAACTGACGGACAGACACAGGTCACATGACCTGAGGTCAAGTGACGAACCAACACAGGTCACATGACCTGAGGTCAACTGACAAAATGACACAGGTCACACGACATGAAGTCAACTGACGGACCGACATAGGTCACATGACCTGAGGTCAACTGACAAAATGACACATGTCACACGACATGAAGTCAACTGACGCACCGACATAGGTCACATGACCTGAGGTCAACTGACGGACCGACAAAGGTCACACGACATGAAGTCAACTGACGGACCGACACAGGTCACATGACCTGAGGTCAACTGAAGGATGGACATAGGTCACACGACATGAAGTCAACTTACGGACCAACATAGGTCACACGACATGAGGTCAACTGAGGGAAAGACACAGGTCACATGACCTGAGGTCAACTGACGGACCGACACAGGTCACATGACCTAAGGTCAACTGATGGACCGACATAGGTCACACAACATGAGGTCAACTGATGGAACGACACAGGTCACATGACATGAGGTCAACTGATGGACCGACACAGGTCACATGACCTGAGGTCAAGTGACGGACCAACATAGGTCACACGACATGAGGTCAACTGACGGACCAACACAGGTCACATGACCTGAGGTCAACTGACACAATGACACAGGTCACATGACATGAAGTCAACTGACGGACCGACACAGGTCACATGACCTGAGGTCAACTGACGGACCGACACAGGTCACACGACATGAAGTCAACTGACGGACCGACACACGTCACATGACCAAAGGTCAACTGATGGACCGACACAGGTCACACGACATAAGGTCAACTGACGGACCAACACAGGTCACATGACCTGAGGTCAACTGACACAATGACACAGGTCACATGGCATGAAGTCAACTGACGGACCGACACAGGTCACATGACCTCAGGTCAACTGACGGACCGACACAGGTCACACGACATGAGGTCAACTGACGGACCGACAGAGGTCACATGACATGAGGTCAACTGACAGACGGACATAGGTCACACGAAATGAAGTCAACTGACGGACCGACATAGGTCACTTGACATGAGGTCAACTGATGGACCGATACAGGTCACATGACCTGAGGTCAACTGACGGACCAACATAGGTCACACGGCATGCGGTCAACTGACGAATCGACACAGGTCACATGACCTGAGGTCAACTGACAGACCGACACAGGTCACATGACCTGAGGTCAACTGACGGACCGACATAGGTCACACGACATGAGGTCAACTGACGGACCGACACAGGTCACATGACCTGAGGTCAACTGACGGATGGACATAGGTCACACGACATGAAGTCAACTGACGGACCGACATACTGTAGGTCAATTGACATGAGGTCAACTGACGGACCGATACAGGTCACATGACCTAAGGTCAACTGATGGACCGACATAGGTCAAATGACCTAAGGTCAACTGATAGACTGACATAGGTCACACGACAAGAGGTCAACTGACGGACAGACACAGGTCACATGACCTGAGGTCAAGTGACGAACCAACACAGGTCACATGACCTGAGGTCAACTGACAAAATGACACAGGTCACACGACATGAAGTCAACTGACAGACCGACACAGGTCACATGACCTGAGGTCAACTGACGGACCGACATAGGTCACACGACATGAAGTCAACTGACGGACCGACATAGGTCACATGACCTGAGGTCAACTGACAAAATGACACATGTCACACGACATGAAGTCAACTGACGCACCGACATAGGTCACATGACCTGAGGTCAACTGACGGACCGACATAGGTCACACGACATGAAGTCAACTGACGGACCGACACAGGTCACATGACCTGAGGTCAACTGAAGGATGGACATAGGTCACACGACATGAAGTCAACTTACGGACCAACATAGGTCACACGACATGAGGTCAACTGAGGGAAAGACACAGGTCACATGACCTGAGGTCAACTGACGGACCGACACAGGTCACATGACCTAAGGTCAACTGATGGACCGACATAGGTCACACAACATGAGGTCAACTGATGGAACGACACAGGTCACATGACATGAGGTCAACTGATGGACCGACACAGGTCACATGACCTGAGGTCAAGTGACGGACCAAATCAGGTCACATGACCTGAGGTCAACTGACACAATGACATAGGTCACCTGGCATGAAGTCTACTGACGGACCGACACAGGTCACATGACCTGAGGTCAACTGACGGACCGACACAGGTCACACGACATGAGGTCAACTGACGGACCGACACAGGTCACATGACCTAAGGTCAAATGACGGACCGACACAGGTCACATGACCTGAGGTCAACTGACGGACCCACATAGGTCACACAACATGAAGTCAACTGACGGACCGACATAGGTCACACGACATGAGGTCAACTGACGGACAGACATAGGTCACAAGACATGAAGTCAACTGACGGACCGACATAGGTCACTTGACATGAGGTCAACTGATGGACCGATACAGGTCACATGACCTGAGGTCAACTGACGGACCGACACAGGTCACATGACCTGAGGTTAAGTGACGAACAAACACAGGTCACATGACCTAAGGTCAACTGACAAAACGACACAGGTCACACGACATAAAGTCAACTGACGGACCGACACAGGTCACATGACCTGAGGTCAACTGACGGACCGACATAGGTCACACGACATGAAGTCAACTGACGGACCAACATAGGTCACACGACATGAGATCAACTGACGGACCAACACAGGTCACGTGACCTGAGGTCAACTGACAGACCGACACAGGTCACATGACCTAAGGTCAACTGACGGACCGACATAGGTCACACGACATGAAGTCAACTGACGGGTTGACATAGGTCACACGACATGAGGTCAACTGACGGACCGACATAGGTCACATGACCTTAGCTCAACTGACGGACGGACATAGGTCACACGACATGAAGTCAACTGACGGACCGACATAGGTCACACGACATGAGGTCAACTAACGGACCGACACAGGTCACATGACCTGAGGTCAACTGACGGACGGACATAGGTCACACGACATGAGGTCAACTGACGGACCGACACAGGTCACATGACCTGAGGTCAACTGACGGACCGACATAGGTTACACGACATGAGGTCAACTGACGGACCGACACAGGTCACATGACCTAAGGTCAAATGACGGACCGACACAGGTCACATGACCTGAGGTCAACTGACGGACCCACATAGGTCACATAACATGAAGTCAACTGACGGACCGACATAGGTCACACGACATGAGGTCAACTGACGGACAGACATAGGTCACAAGACATGCAGTCAACTGACGGACCGACATAGGTCACTTGACATGAGGTCAACTGATGGACCGATACAGGTCACATGACCTGAGGTCAACTGACGGACCAACATAGGTCACATGACCTGAGGTCAACTGATGGACTGACATAGGTCACACGACACGAGGTCAACTGACGGACCGACACAGGTCACATGACCTGAGGTTAAGTGACGAACCAACATAGGTCACATGACCTAAGGTCAACTGACAAAACGACACAGGTCACACGACATAAAGTCAACTGACGGACCGACACAGGTCACATGACCTGAGGTCAACTGACGGACCGACATAGGTCACACGACATGAAGTCAACTGACGGACCAACATAGGTCACACGACATGAGATCAACTGACGGACAAACACAGGTCACGTGACCTGAGGTCAACTGATGGACTGACACAGGTCACATGACCTGAGGTCAAGTGACGGACCAAATCAGGTCACATGACCTGAGGTCAACTGACACAACGACACAGGTCACATGACCTAAGGTCAACTGACGGACCGACATAGGTCACACAACATGAAGTCAACTGACGGGTTGACATAGGTCACACGACATGAGGTCAACTGACGGACCGAAACAGGTCACATGACCTGAGCTCAACTGACGGACGGACATAGGTCACACGACATGAGGTCAACTAACAGACCGACACAGGTAACATGACCTGAGGTCAACTGACGGATCAACACAGGTCACATGACCTGAGGTCAACTGATGGACCGACATAGGTCACACGACATGAGGTCAACTGAAGGACCGGCACAGGTCACATGACATGAGGTCAACTGACGGACCGACACAGGTCACATGACCTAAGGTCAAGTGACGGACCAATACAGGTCACATGAGCTGAGGTCAACTGACACAACGACATAGGTCACATGGCATGAAGTCAACTGACGGACCGACACACGTCACATGACCTAAGGTCAACTGACGGACCGACACAGGTCACACGACATGAGGTCAACTGACGGACTGACACAGGTCACATGACATGAAGTCAACTGACACAACGACACAGGTCACATGGCATGAAGTCAACTGACGGACCGACATAGGTCACATGACCTCATGTCAACTGACGGACCGACGACACAGGTCACACGACATGAGGTCAACTGACGGACCGACACAGGTCACATGACATGAGGTCAACTGACGGACCGACACAGGTCACATGACCTGAGGTCAACTGACGGACCAACACAGATCACATGACCTGAGGTCAACTGACGGACCGACATAGGTCACACGACATGAAGTCAACTGACGGACCGACATAGGTCACACAACATGAGGTCAACTGACGGACCGACACAGGTCACATGACCTAAGGTCAACTGACGGATGGACATAGGTGACACGACATGAAGTAAACTGACGGACTGAACATAGGTCACTTGACATGAGGTCAACTGACGGACCGATACAGGTCACATGACCTGAGGTCAACTGACGGACCAACATAGGTCACACGACATAAAGTCAACTGACGGACCGACACAGGTCACATGACCTGAGGTCAACTGACGGACCGACATAGGTCACACGACATGAAGTCAACTGACGGACCAACATAGGTCACACGACATGAGATCAACTGACGGACAAACACAGGTCACGTGACCTGAGGTCAACTGATGGACTGACACAGGTCACATGACCTGAGGTCAAGTGACGGACCAAATCAGGTCACATGACCTGAGGTCAACTGACACAACGACACAGGTCACATGACCTAAGGTCAACTGACGGACCGACATAGGTCACACAACATGAAGTCAACTGACGGGTTGACATAGGTCACCTGGCATGAGGTCTACTGACGGACCGACACAGGTCACATGACCTGAGGTCAACTGACGGACGGACATAGGTCACACGACATGAGGTCAACTGACGGACCGACATAGGTCACATGACCTGAGGTCAACTGACGGACCGACACAGGTCACATGACCTGAGGTCAACTGACGGATCCACATAGGTCACATGACCTGAGGTCAACTGATGGACCGACATAGGTCACATGACATGAGGTCAACTGACGGACCGGCATAGGTCACATGACATGAGGTCAACTGACGGACCGACATAGGTCACTTGACCTGAGGTCAAGTGATGGACCGATACAGGTCACATGAGCTGAGGTCAACTGACGGACCGACATAGGTCACATGGCCTGAGGTTAAGTGACGGACCGACACAGGTCACATGACCTAAGGTCAACTGACGGACCGACACAGGTCACACGACATGAGGTCAACTGATGGACCGACACAGGTCACATGACCTGAGGTCAACTGACGGACCGACATAGGTCACATGGCATGAAGTCAACTGACGGACCGACATAGGTCACATGACCTGATGTCAACTGACGGACCAACACAGGTCACGTGACCTGAGGTCAACTGACGGACCGACACAGGTCACATGACCTGAGGTCAACTGACGGACCGACATAGGTCACATGACCTGAGGTCAACTGACGGGTTGACATAGGTCACATGACCTGAGGTCAACTGACGGACCGACATAGGTCACATGACCTGAGGTCAACTGACGGACCGACATAGGTCACACGACATGAAGTCAACTGACGGACCGACATAGGTCACACGACATGAGGTCAACTGACGGACCGACACAGGTCACATGACCTGAGGTCAACTGACGGACGGACATAGGTCACACGACATGAGGTCAACTGACGGACCGACACAGGTCACATGACCTGAGGTCAACTGACGGACCGACATAGGTTACACGACATGAGGTCAACTGACGGACCGACACAGGTCACATGACCTAAGGTCAAATGACGGACCGACACAGGTCACATGACCTGAGGTCAACTGACGGACCCACATAGGTCACATAACATGAAGTCAACTGACGGACCGACATAGGTCACACGACATGAGGTCAACTGACGGACAGACATAGGTCACAAGACATGCAGTCAACTGACGGACCGACATAGGTCACTTGACATGAGGTCAACTGATGGACCGATACAGGTCACATGACCTGAGGTCAACTGACGGACCAACATAGGTCACATGACCTGAGGTCAACTGATGGACTGACATAGGTCACACGACACGAGGTCAACTGACGGACCGGCACAGGTCACATGACATGAGGTCAACTGACGGACCGACACAGGTCACATGACCTAAGGTCAAGTGACGGACCAATACAGGTCACATGAGCTGAGGTCAACTGACACAACGACATAGGTCACATGGCATGAAGTCAACTGACGGACCGACACACGTCACATGACCTAAGGTCAACTGACGGACCGACACAGGTCACACGACATGAGGTCAACTGATGGACCGACACAGGTCACATGACATGAAGTCAACTGACACAACGACACAGGTCACATGGCATGAAGTCAACTGACGG
This sequence comes from Garcialebias charrua, assembly GCA_038048925.1. NCBI lineage: Eukaryota > Metazoa > Chordata > Actinopteri > Cyprinodontiformes > Rivulidae > Garcialebias > Garcialebias charrua. Next base: position 7,041 of record JBBPBX010078193.1, on the reverse strand, counting down.
ACCGACATAGGTCACATGACCTCATGTCAACTGACGGACCGACGACACAGGTCACACGACATGAGGTCAACTGACGGACCGACACAGGTCACATGACATGAGGTCAACTGACGGACCGACACAGGTCACATGACCTGAGGTCAACTGACGGACCAACACAGATCACATGACCTGAGGTCAACTGACGGACCGACATAGGTCACACGACATGAAGTCAACTGACGGACCGACATAGGTCACACAACATGAGGTCAACTGACGGACCGACACAGGTCACATGACCTAAGGTCAACTGACGGATGGACATAGGTGACACGACATGAAGTAAACTGACGGACTGAACATAGGTCACTTGACATGAGGTCAACTGACGGACCGATACAGGTCACATGACCTGAGGTCAACTGACGGACCAACATAGGTCACACGACATGAGGTCAACTGACGGACCGACATAGGTCACATGACCTGAGGTCAACTGACAGACCGACACAGGTCACATGACCTGTGGTCAACTGACGGACCGACATAGGTCACACGACATGAGGTCAACTGATGGACCGACACAGGTCACATGACCTAAGCTCAACTGACGGACGGACATAGGTCACACGACATGAAGTCAACTGACGGATTGACATAGGTCACACGACATGAGGTCAACTAACAGACCGACACAGGTAACATGACCTGAGGTCAACTGACGGATCAACACAGGTCACATGACCTGAGGTCAACTGATGGACCGACATAGGTCACACGACATGAGGTCAACTGAAGGACCGGCACAGGTCACATGACATGAGGTCAACTGACGGACCGACACAGGTCACATGACCTAAGGTCAAGTGACGGACCAATACAGGTCACATGAGCTGAGGTCAACTGACACAACGACATAGGTCACATGGCATGAAGTCAACTGACGGACCGACACACGTCACATGACCTAAGGTCAACTGACGGACCGACACAGGTCACACGACATGAGGTCAACTGACGGACTGACACAGGTCACATGACATGAAGTCAACTGACACAACGACACAGGTCACATGGCATGAAGTCAACTGACGGACCGACATAGGTCACATGACCTCATGTCAACTGACGGACCGACGACACAGGTCACACGACATGAGGTCAACTGACGGACCGACACAGGTCACATGACATGAGGTCAACTGACGGACCGACACAGGTCACATGACCTGAGGTCAACTGACGGACCAACACAGATCACATGACCTGAGGTCAACTGACGGACCGACATAGGTCACACGACATGAAGTCAACTGACGGACCGACATAGGTCACACAACATGAGGTCAACTGACGGACCGACACAGGTCACATGACCTAAGGTCAACTGACGGATGGACATAGGTGACACGACATGAAGTAAACTGACGGACTGAACATAGGTCACTTGACATGAGGTCAACTGACGGACCGATACAGGTCACATGACCTGAGGTCAACTGACGGACCAACATAGGTCACACGACATGAGGTCAACTGACGGACCGACATAGGTCACATGACCTGAGGTCAACTGACAGACCGACACTGGTCACATGACCTGTGGTCAACTGACGGACCGACATAGGTCACACGACATGAGGTCAACTGATGGACCGACACAGGTCACATGACCTGAGGTCAACGGACGGACGGACATAGGTCACACGATATGAAGTCAAATGATGGACCGACATACTGTAGGTCACTTGACATGAGGTCAACTGACGGACCGATACAGGTCACATGACCTAAGGTCAACTGACGGACCGACATAGGTCACATGACCTGAGGTCAACTGATGGACTGACATAGGTCACACGACATGAGGTCAACTGACGGACCGACACAGGTCACATGACCTGAGGTCAAGTGACGAAACAACACAGGTCACATGACCTGAGATCAACTGAAAAAACGACACAGGTCACACGACATGAAGTCAACTGACAGACCGACACAGGTCACATGACCTGAGGTCAACTGACGGACCGACATAGGTCACACGACATGAAGTCAACTGACGGACCGACATAGGTCACACAACATGAAGTCAACTGATGGACCGACATAGGTCACACGACATGAGGTTAACTGACGGACCGACACAGGTCACATGACCTGAAGTCAACTGATGGACCGACATAGGTCACATGACCTCAGGTCAACTGATGGACCGACATAGGTCACACGACATGAGGTCAACTGACGGACCGGCACAGGTCACATGACATGTGGTCAACTGACGGACCGACACAGGTCACATGACCTGAGGTCAAATGACGGACCAACACAGGTCACATGACCTGAGGTCAACTGACACAACAACATAGGTCACATGGCATGAAGTCAACTGACGGACCGACACACGTCACATGACCTAATGTCAACTGACGGACCGACACAGGTCACACGACATGAGGTCAACTGACGGACCGACATAGGTCACATGACCTGAGGTCAACTGACACAACGACACAGGTCACATGGCATGAAGTCAACTGACGGACCGACACAGGTCACATGACCTTAGGTCAACTGACGGACCGACACAGGTCACACGACATCAGGGTCAACTGACGGACCGACACAGGTCACATGACATGAGGTCAACTGACGGACCGACACAGGTCACATGACCTAAGGTCAACTGATGGACCGACATAGGTCACATGACCTGAGGTCGACTGATGGACCGACATAGGTCACACGACATGAGGTCAACTGACGGACCGGCACAGGTCACATGACATGTGGTCAACTGACGGACCGACATAGGTCACATGACCTGACGTCAAGTGACGGACCAACACAGGTCACATGACCTGAGGTCAACTGACACAACGACATAGGTCACATGGCATGAAGTCAACGACCGACACACGTCACATGACCAAAGGTCAACTGATGGACCGACACAGGTCACACGACATAAGGTCAACTGACGGACCGACACAGGTCACATGACCTGAAGTCAACTGATGGACCGACATAGGTCACATGACCTCAGGTCAACTGACGGACCGACATAGGTCACACGACATGAGGTCAACTGATGGACCGACATAGGTCACACAACATGAAGTCAACTGATGGACCGACATAGGTCACACGACATGAGGTCAACTGACGGACCGACACAGGTCACATGACCTGAAGTCAACTGATGGACCGACATAGGTCACATGACCTCAGGTCAACTGATGGACCGACATAGGTCACACGACATGAGGTCAACTGACGGACCGGCACAGGTCACATGACATGTGGTCAACTGACGGACCGACACAGGTCACATGACCTGAGGTCAAATGACAGACCAACACAGGTCACATGACCTGAGGTCAACTGACACAACGACATAGGTCACATGGCATGAAGTCAACTGACGGACCGACACACGTCACATGACCTAATGTCAACTGACGGACCGACACAGTTCACACGACATGAGGTCAACTGACGGACCGACACAGGTCACATGACCTGAGGTCAACTGACACAACGACACAGGTCACATGGCATGAAGTCAACTGACGGACCGAAACAGGTCACATGACCTCAGGTCAACTGACGGACCGACACAGGTCACACGACATGAGGTCAACTGACGGACCGACACAGGTCACATGACATGAGGTCAACTGACGGACCGACACAGGTCACATGACCTGAGGTCAACTGACGGACCGAGACAGATCACACGACATGAGGTCAACTGACGGACCGACACAGGTCACATGACCTAAGGTCAACTGATGGACCGACATAGGTCACATGACCTGAGGTCAACTGATGGACCGACATAGGTCACACGACATGAGGTCAACTGACGGACCGGCACAGGTCACATGACATGTGGTCAACTGACGGACCGACATAGGTCACATGACCTGAGGTCAAGTGACGGACCAACACAGGTCACATGAACTGAGGTCAACTGACACAACGACATAGGTCACATGGCATGAAGTCAACTGACGGACCGACACACGTCACATGACCAAAGGTCAACTGATGGACCGACACAGGTCACACGACATAAGGTCAACTGACGGACCAACACAGGTCACATGACCTGAGGTCAACTGACACAATGACACAGGTCACATGGCATGAAGTCAACTGACGGACCGACACAGGTCACATGACCTCAGGTCAACTGACGGACCGACACAGGTCACACGACATGAGGTCAACTGACGGACCGACAGAGGTCACATGACATGAGGTCAACTGACAGACGGACATAGGTCACACGAAATGAAGTCAACTGACGGACCGACATAGGTCACTTGACATGAGGTCAACTGATGGACCGATACAGGTCACATGACCTGAGGTCAACTGACGGACCAACATAGGTCACACGGCATGCGGTCAACTGACGAATCGACACAGGTCACATGACCTGAGGTCAACTGACAGACCGACACAGGTCACATGACCTGAGGTCAACTGACGGACCGACATAGGTCACACGACATGAGGTCAACTGACGGACCGACACAGGTCACATGACCTGAGGTCAACTGACGGATGGACATAGGTCACACGACATGAAGTCAACTGACGGACCGACATACTGTAGGTCAATTGACATGAGGTCAACTGACGGACCGATACAGGTCACATGACATAAGGTCAACTGATGGACCGACATAGGTCAAATGACCTAAGGTCAACTGATAGACTGACATAGGTCACACGACAAGAGGTCAACTGACGGACAGACACAGGTCACATGACCTGAGGTCAAGTGACGAACCAACACAGGTCACATGACCTGAGGTCAACTGACAAAATGACACAGGTCACACGACATGAAGTCAACTGACAGACCGACACAGGTCACATGACCTGAGGTCAACTGACGGACCGACATAGGTCACACGACATGAAGTCAACTGACGGACCGACATAGGTCACATGACCTGAGGTCAACTGACAAAATGACACATGTCACACGACATGAAGTCAACTGACGCACCGACATAGGTCACATGACCTGAGGTCAACTGACGGACCGACATAGGTCACACGACATGAAGTCAACTGACGGACCGACACAGGTCACATGACCTGAGGTCAACTGAAGGATGGACATAGGTCACACGACATGAAGTCAACTTACGGACCAACATAGGTCACACGACATGAGGTCAACTGAGGGAAAGACACAGGTCACATGACCTGAGGTCAACTGACGGACCGACACAGGTCACATGACCTAAGGTCAACTGATGGACCGACATAGGTCACACAACATGAGGTCAACTGATGGAACGACACAGGTCACATGACATGAGGTCAACTGATGGACCGACACAGGTCACATGACCTGAGGTCAAGTGACGGACCAAATCAGGTCACATGACCTGAGGTCAACTGACACAACGACATAGGTCACCTGGCATGAAGTCTACTGACGGACCGACACAGGTCACATGACCTGAGGTCAACTGACGGACCGACACAGGTCACACGACATGAGGTCAACTGACGGACCGACACAGGTCACATGACCTAAGGTCAAATGACGGACCGACACAGGTCACATGACCTGAGGTCAACTGACGGACCCACATAGGTCACACAACATGAAGTCAACTGACGGACCGACATAGGTCACACGACATGAGGTCAACTGACGGACAGACATAGGTCACAAGACATGAAGTCAACTGACGGACCGACATAGGTCACTTGACATGAGGTCAACTGATGGACCGATACAGGTCACATGACCTGAGGTCAACTGACGGACCGACACAGGTCACATGACCTGAGGTTAAGTGACGAACAAACACAGGTCACATGACCTAAGGTCAACTGACAAAACGACACAGGTCACACGACATAAAGTCAACTGACGGACCGACACAGGTCACATGACCTTAGGTCAACTGACGGACCGTCATAGGTCACACGACATGAAGTCAACTGACGGACCAACATAGGTCACATGACATGAGATCAACTGACGGACCAACACAGGTCACGTGACCTGAGGTCAACTGACAGACCGACACAGGTCACATGACCTAAGGTCAACTGACGGACCGACATAGGTCACACGACATGAAGTCAACTGACGGGTTGACATAGGTCACACGACATGAGGTCAACTGACGGACCGACATAGGTCACATGACCTTAGCTCAACTGACGGACGGACATAGGTCACACGACATGAAGTCAACTGACGGACCGACATAGGTCACACGACATGAGGTCAACTAACGGACCGACACAGGTCACATGACCTGAGGTCAACTGACGGACGGACATAGGTCACACGACATGAGGTCAACTGACGGACCGACACAGGTCACATGACCTGAGGTCAACTGACGGACCGACATAGGTTACACGACATGAGGTCAACTGACGGACCGACACAGGTCACATGACCTAAGGTCAAATGACGGACCGACACAGGTCACATGACCTGAGGTCAACTGACGGACCCACATAGGTCACATAACATGAAGTCAACTGACGGACCGACATAGGTCACACGACATGAGGTCAACTGACGGACAGACATAGGTCACAAGACATGCAGTCAACTGACGGACCGACATAGGTCACTTGACATGAGGTCAACTGATGGACCGATACAGGTCACATGACCTGAGGTCAACTGACGGACCAACATAGGTCACATGACCTGAGGTCAACTGATGGACTGACATAGGTCACACGACACGAGGTCAACTGACGGACCGACACAGGTCACATGACCTGAGGTTAAGTGACGAACCAACATAGGTCACATGACCTAAGGTCAACTGACAAAACGACACAGGTCACACGACATAAAGTCAACTGACGGACCGACACAGGTCACATGACCTGAGGTCAACTGACGGACCGACATAGGTCACACGACATGAAGTCAACTGACGGACCAACATAGGTCACACGACATGAGATCAACTGACGGACAAACACAGGTCACGTGACCTGAGGTCAACTGATGGACTGACACAGGTCACATGACCTGAGGTCAAGTGA
>JBBPBX010078191.1:0-11254 GCA_038048925.1 Garcialebias charrua | reverse complement strand
CCCCAGCCTTCATGGCACACCGAAATGGCTGACAAAAATGCCTTAATGGTAGAAAAAGATCAACCTTTTTCTACCAGGTCCAGTAAAAATGTGAGAAGCCGGACTAGGTTACAGGAATATGAAACAATATTCCTCTCCAGACACCAGGCCTAAAAATACGCCATTTGCAAGCGTAGAGTGTCTGAGTTGACCCAGCTCTCGCTCCCTGTATCGTGTTAATAACATTACTGGGGAGACCCGAGGCCCTCAGTCTGTTCCTTTCAGCGGCCAAGCTGTGAGCTGCCACAGTTTTGGACGTGGATGGAGAAGCTGCCCGTGTGCTTGAGTCAGCAGGTCCCTGTGGGAGGGGGGAGGGCAGCTGCCACGGTGTCCCTGATAGCAATGAAATTATACCTGGGAACCACGGTTTCTGAAGCCACCTGGGGGCTATTAATATTAGGGAGAGAGCTCCCCTCCGTACACGTTCCAGTATCACCTGAATTAAAGGGACAGGTGGGAATGTGTAATACAGCACCCCTGCTGGCCAGTCGTGGGCCAGTACGTCCATTCACATCGGTGTGTCTGACTCTCTCAGTGAAAATAACAGGTCGTAATGCGAGCTGGTTCTGCAAGCGAACAGATCGACGGATGCCTGACCGAATCGTGACCAGACCTGGTCCACGATATGTGGGTTCAATATCCACTCTGAGGCCAGAAGTGGTCCTCTGGAGTGAGCGTCTGCCCCGTAGTTTAGTTCTCCCGGGATGTATGTCGCCTTCAGTGACAAAATTCTGGGAGCACACCACGTGAGTATCCTGTAGCCGTTTTCGCATTGCACGGCCCTCAACGGCCTGGCCCGGCCCGTCCCGCCCCACCTTCTAACCCGAGTTCCTCATGTTCGCATTTTCCTTTTCCGCCCCGGGTCCGCCCTCGTTTTGGAACCATCTCCACCGTGGTTCTGATCGGGCCGGACTCCCGGGCCCAGTTTGACGTCATGGACTGCTCACATTTGATTTGTTGTTTGCAGCAGGGGCTGGACTCGTTCTAACAACAACCTCAGCGCGAGCTTAATTTCATTAAAATTTAACTACAGAAACCCCTAAAAAAATTGTTAGCTGAATTAGTTTTTCTGAGTTTAATTTTTGTTAATAACTGATTACAACTCAGCTTATGTTAGAACGTAAATAACACGAAGCGCGCACCCATTTACCCATAGCCTACAGAGCATTTCCGCCTTTCAGCGTGAGCTGAAGTTCATTAAAATATAACTAATATTCTCTAACTCTTGCGCGTAGTCAGGTTTTAAAATATAACTGATAATCTCTAAATCCTGCGCGTGCCAGAATTTTACGTGGGGCGAATCCTTCATAAGAAAGGTTGACTCCAAAAAAACAATAAGCCGCCGTGGCAGAGAGGAAAAGCTCTCGGCTTTAAGCCCTATTTTATCTTGACCCGTAGGCTACGAGTTCGAATCTCACCTGGGTCAAGTTATTTTACGTTTGTCTTTTATTGGAGAAAATAAAAAGAAGGAGTTTGTGTTATGCCTGTGGTTAACACAAACTCCTTTATTTTCACCAATAAAAGACAAACGTAAAATAACTTGACCCAGGTGAGATTCGAACTCGTAGCCTAGGGGTCAAGATAAAATGTAGGGCTTAAAGCCGAGAGCTTTTCCTCTGTGCCACGGCGGCTTATCGTTTTTTTGGAGTCAACCTTTCTTATGAAGGATTCGCCCCACGTAAAATTCTGGCACGCGTAGGATTTAGAGATTATCAGTTATATTTTAAAACCCTGACTATGCGCAAGAGTTAGAGAATATTGGTTATATTTTAATGAACTTCAGCTCGCGCTGAAAGGCGGAAATGCTCTGTAGGCTATGGGTGTGCGCTTCGTGTTATTTACGTCATAACATAAGCTGATTTGTAATCAGTCATTAACAAAAATTTAACTCAGAAACACTAATATATATATTCAGCTAACAAATATTTTTTAGCGGCGTGTCCTCTCTTAAAACACTTAAAGCGCGTACACAAGAACACTCCACCCACATCAAGTGAACACCCCACCCACTTCAAGGCTGGCTCTCCACATAATGCGTAATGAACGGGGGCGGGCCAGGGCTAGCTCTGGGCCAACCAGGGACGAGCCGGACTGGGGAGGGCCGTGCAATGCGAAAACGGCTTTTGTGTCAGACCGAGGAGGGCCCGGGATCTCGTCCCCCACTCCCAGTTGGTGTAGGACACCACTGTCCTGCTGTCTGACTTTATGAGGACATGCTGTTTTGCAATCAGGCCCTTTTTGTAAAAGAGCTTTTTTGGCAGATAAACAGCTTTTACCTCCAGCAGGTTGATGTGGAGCCGTGTATCCTGTTTTCCCCAGAGCCCTTGGGCGTTCTGGTTCCTGCAAACAGATCCCCATCCCCCTAACGAGGCGTATGTCGTGACCACTACACGAGACAGGACTCGTCCCAACGGGACGCCTGAGGGGTCCCTCCAGGGCTCCAGAGCCGACAGACATTCCTGGCTGATTAGGATCCTTCCTGTCTGCCTGGCAGAGGCAGGAGGTGTTTGTTTGTTTAGCCATATTTGCAATGCCCGCATTTTCAGCAATGCCTGCGGCATGCAGGGGATTACGGCTGCTAGCAAGCCCAATAAGCGTTGGCAGAGCCTGATGGATACACTCTGACCCAACTGAAAGTGTCAGACAAAGGCGTATTGAAGCCACTCTCTCCTCTGAGAGCCAGGCTCTGTACGAGATGGTGTTGATCTGTACGCCCAGAAATACGGTAATCTGTGATGGCACTTTGAGATTTTCATTAATGAAAAGTGCGTTATAAATTAAATTAATTATTATCATTATTTGATGGAGTCAGGTTGCTTTTCTGCAGATTTAAAACAAACCCCAGAGCTTCCAGGTGCATCATCACCATGTGTTTGTGCAGCTGGGCTTGCGTTTTGCTGCCTGCGAGAATCAGAAGATCGTCTAAATAATTCAGAATTCGGACCCCCTGACCCCTGAGTGGTGTCAGCGTTGCCTCCAGGTACTTTGTAAAACAACGTGGAGCGGTTTTTAATCCGAAAGGTAAAGCTTTGTACTCGTAGGCTTTCCCTTCGAATGCAAAGCGCAGACATTTTCTGTGCTTCTTCCAAATCCCCACGTGGAAATATGCCTCTTTGAGATCCATAGTGCACGTGTGATCTCCTTGTCTCACAGACTGCAAAACTTGTTTCAGCGTGAGCATTTTGAACCTGTAAGTTGTTATTCTTCTGTTCAAAGCCCTGAGATCCAGAATGGGTCTTAATGTTCGGTCTCTTTTGGGCACGAGGAAATATTTGCTGTAGTAGCCGGTTTTTATTTCTCATTTTGGGACAAAACAGATCACACCTTTCTGTAGCATTGCTACTATTTCCTCCCTCAAGACATGTGCACGTCCTGGGTTTATATCTGATTTTAGCACCCCTGTGAATGGAGGCGGCCGTCTGCGGAACTGCATGCGAAGCCCGTGACGTACTGTTGACATGACCCACGTGTTGGGTCGACAAGCCCCCCAGGCCTGCGCATGCACTGTGAGCCTCAGGGCCATGTTTATTGCAGGCTGCCTGCGTCTCGTGGGTGCCGGTGGGGGAGCGTCTGACCCCCCCCCTCCCCCCCGCTCTGTCCTGAGCGAACTGACCTGCCCGCACATGGACACCATGAAGTCTGTCTGCTCCAGACAGACCCCAGACGTCCCGCTGTGGTTCATTATCTGATCTGACACCCTGAGCTGCACGAGGGAGGTGGGGTGTTTGCCCTCTCCCTTTACCATGACTGTTTTCATGAAAAGAAAAGGGTTGTTGTTGACCCTGTTGTTGTTTTTTTGTTTTTATTTTGTCAAGAATCAGGGTAGTTGGTGCTTCTGGTACTTTATTTTTTGTGTTTAGACGTACATAAACTTGTTTTTAATGCACACATGTCATATGTCATAAACATTTTGTTTTGAGCATACATCAATGTTACCAGCTTTTCGTGTTTTTTTACAAATAAAGTCTGGATTTAAGTGTTCTGGTTCCCGTACCCCGTGGGCGGACGAACCTGCAAAATTGTGGAGCGGGCCCGGTTCGTCAGGCCCGCTTCTGTCTCCCATCCCGGTTCGCTGAGGAAGTCCTCGGCAGAACCGCCTGGCGGGGAACGAACCTGTTCCTGCTCCAGTACTGACCGACCTTAGATCGACCTGCTGAGGGTCTCTGCCGCTGCTCCCCGTTGTAAGATGGTCTCTTTTGCGGGGGAGGACGGCGTGTGGCTGAGCGGTGTCGAGGTTGCGCGGGTCTGCTCCCGCTGGTGTCTCTGGGGAGGGCGAAGGCCTTCCTCGGCATCCCCTCTCGCAGCGCCTCAGCCTGCTTCCTTCGCTGCTCCAGCCTGCACTGGATACGCTCCAGGGCTCCCCCGAAGAGTCCCGTCGGCTCAATCGGGGGATGAAGGAAGGGGTAACGTTGACCTTCTGGCAGGTCCGTCAGGGTGAGCCACAGGTGGCGCTGCGCGATGACCACCTCAGCCATGCATCTCCCCTGAGCTATGGCCGATGTCCCCAATATGCGGAGTACAAAGTCAGTCACCCTGCGGGCTTCCTCCCGGATGTCAGTCGTCGCCTTTTTGTTTGTGGTTACCTGGAGCTCCTGGAGTTTTTCTGCCAGGTACGCCTGCATCAAGGCTGAGACGTTTAACGCACGGGCTGTGAGGCCCTGAGCTCTGTAACATTTGTCGAGCTGTGCAGCCGAGGCGGGGCCTGTCTTGCTGGGCAAGGTTGGTTTTGCACCTGACGTCCTAGGGGGCCAGATGAGCCGCCAGCGTGTCCTCCATCTGTAGCACGTTGGCGATTCCTGCTGCCTCCATTCCGGCGACGTCGAGGAACTGAGAGAGCGGCAGAAGCATGGAAGCTCTGGGTTCGGCCCACTTGCAGGTCAGTTCTGTGAGAAAATCAGGGAAAATCGGTATCCTATGTCTCATGGTCGACTGCTGCTTCGCGTAGAAGTAGGTGCCCGCCAACCTCGTAAACTGTTGGCGAGGTGGGGGTTCTAGCCAGGCAATCTGTAGCGCATCCGCCGCCCTGCGGCACAACTCGAAGAGAGCGGGGATGGATGCACCTGTCTCCGGCAGAGCTGCCGTCAGGTTCTGAGGGAATTCTTCGTCTTCCCCTTCGTCCTCGTTGTCAGCTTCTTCGTCCGAAATCTCTCCCGAGGCTGTGAGCGAGAGGTCGTCTGCATTCATCAGGCCTTGTGTATCGAACTCAGCAGTCGAGTCCCCGACGGGTGCCGCCATGTCCATACTGTCCCCCCATTCGACCTGTCCACTGCCCTGCAGATCAATGTTCTCGAGCTCCGGAGTGGGAGTTAGCGGTTCTGTGAGGTCCAGGTCCCGTGTTGGCATGACGCCACCCATGGCCTTGGCCACGATGTCCACGCGACGCTTCCTCACAGCCTCTGTCATCTGGCTGCAGTGCGGGCATGAGTCGAGGGATTCCAACGCTGATTTAGCGTGCAACATCCCCAGGCAGACTGGACAGGCCTCGTGGGTGTCCGTCGCGGAGAGGGAGTAGCCGTAGCCGCTGGGGCAGGCATGGGAGCTGGGGCTCGCTGGCCTGCTGGTTCTTTTGGCGTTTTTCGCTATTCACTTCCCTTTCTCAGGCGCCATGGCTGAGAAAGACCAACTGGTTAGCCGTGCTAACGTTGTCCGAAGACATCTCCTTCGTTGCGTCGCTTTCGTTGGCTAGCCTGCTACTCGTTAGCAGGGTAGCGGTATGACGCAGTTAGTGGCGTTGAGCGAAGTCTGCGAAGAGAGAAGAAAAAAATCTTGAGGTTAAATAAAAGATGCTGGACCAGCTTTCGCTAGCCCAGCCACACGCAGGAATTATCTCTGTGCGCTCGGAGTAGGGAGCAAGCTCACCTCAGATAGAGCACAGTAGCATAGAGAAGTCCCGCGAAGTTCAGGTATAAGCGAGGTGAAGGGCTTAAAAGAGACAGAAGGATGGGCGCACGCATCTTTATACCAAGAGGGCGGGGCCTCTGTGGTGACGCCGACGCCCACCTGCCGTAAAGGCGTGAATGTATTACTTCAGGTAAATCGTGCGGGGGCGCAATTCCCATAGTCAATATGTTGCACTGAGTGGACTGACTGAAAAGGGAACCATGGATCTATTCATTCAGATGGATGGGTGAAAGTTTAGCTTCTATTTTATTTTTATTTTTTATTTATAGAAAAAAAAAACATTGTAAAAGCTTATGTAATACTTGTTAAAATGAGTTTAACTCTTTTCATAGCTTAAATTATTACAGAAGCAATTCACAAATTCTGCTGAGGCTTAATAAATGAAAACTGTTATGTGATGGAATGTCAAGTTGTAGCTGCATTGACAACATTTAACATTTCTTTAAAAACTTGTTTTGACTTCATAATGATAAAAAACAGGCAACAGCTTTAAATTTTCCTGCTACTTTCCTAGTCATTTCATAAAGCCAACAAAACAGTACAAAGTAATACACATATTTTATTGTTTGCATTAGGGTTTGTTACAGCAGCACTTGAATCACTAAGGCAGTGAAACATCCACTTATGACCTTGTGTTCATGTTCAAATGAGGTGTGCTTGATCATTTTTTAGCCGTTTCATGTGCATGAGTCATTTTTAGAAACCGTAAAGGTAAAACAATGGAGAGTAAATGAAAAAGTACTGATTCTTCTCCCACACAGATGTGCTGGAAAAGCCCCTGGAGAAGAAAGCAGGGCGCAACTATGGACCTCCTGGCAGCAGAAGACTGGTCTACTTTATAGACGACATGAATATGCCTGAGGTGGATGCTTATGGCACGGTGCAACCTCACACTCTCATACGCCAACACATGGACTACAACCACTGGTAAGACACTGCTTATTACATAGATGAGCAAGCTTTAGCAGCTGTTTGAAAAGAGGAACACATTTCTTTTTGTAATATGTTGTGTCTCAGTGGGATGCATTTAGTTGTTGTTGACTAGTCTCGTCTTGAAACATTTATTAGGAGTCTCAATATTTATGCATGCCTTGTAGAGGTTTGAGTCTTGGTACCAGAATTTTTAACATTTTACCCAAAAAAAGTGCAACAAATTCTGTTTCAGAATAAAATTGTTTAAGTCACCTGAAAACCTGCCGAACCCTACTGCTGCCCTTGGGTCTAAATGAACCACAAGGCATCATTCCTAACCCCGAAGCCCACACAAGGCTTCAGGGTTAGGGCAGTGGAGGGGTTAATTTAGTTCCTAACAAGACTTCTAGTTTTAAAGTAAGTTTCCTATCGGGTTATGAGGGCAACTGGTTTTCCCATCACAGAATGAGGAGAGGATATTGGAAATACCCTATGTCTGTCTGTCTGTGCGTATTTGAGAATGATGATTTGAAAAATAAGTGAGGAACCAACTACATTTTGGTGTGTGGCTGCATGTAGACAGGAAAGGTTCCTTTAGAATAGTGGGTTGCTGCATCAAAATTCAAGATGGCTGCCTGCCACCATGAAAGTCCTTCCGTGCGTTGAGCATGATTATTTGAAATACAAAGGATGTATAGATTTCCATTTTAAGGTATGGAATATTTAGCCATAAAAATATTTCTTGTAGCCTATAAACTTGGTTGCCACTTCAGAATCCAAGATGGCTGCCGCCATCTGCTGCATGTTTGTCTTGTGCGTTGGATAACTTGAAAAATAAGTAACATGCCAACTTCAACTTTGGTGAGTGGCTTCATCACTATGTCTGGTTTTAAGTTTGATTTTTCATGTTTTGTGCTAGCATTTCATTACTTTTGGCTCTCTAAGCTAACAATTTCCTGCAATTTGCAAGGGTTTCATGACTTTTGATTGTAAGCTAGCATTTTCTTATTTCTGCTATCTGAAGAAACACAAACAAACAAACAAACAAACAAACAAACAAACAAACAAACAAACAAACAACAGACAGGGTAGATGGGGTAACTGAGGCTGCAGCCTCACTGAGAGGTACATCCTTTGCCGTTAGATTAGAAAAAGGAGAACATGAGGGAAGAGAAGGGGAAAACAATCACATCTCATGGTGTGTCCCTAACAGAGCCTCTTTTTTAAAGCCTCTTTTTGCATATCTTCGGAATTGTAAATTGTGGATCTGGTCGGCTGGTCTTTCAACGCAATTTATCAAATTTTCTCAATGATAAGACTGGGTGAAGGAGAGCCCTCCTGCCCCGATGGGACACTTGCTGCTGGACACGCAATGAATTCCTGGGGAAAGTGGAATATCCTATGTCTATCCATCTTGTCAGTTGAGGACTCTAAATATGTGTACATAATTGGATTTATGATAAAAGTATTTCTGCTTTGGGGAGTTGGTAGTTACCTGGCATATCAACACATTTGCAAAGGTGGGCACCGCTAATTAAAAAATTAGTTCCACAATTTCTAAAACGCTTATTAATTTTTTTAGGTCCACAATTTCAAATGCACAAAGGCCTTATCAAAATTAGGGGAAGCTAATCTAATCCGCTATTTATATTCAACAATTTGTAGCCGGCAGCGTTATGCAATATCTGCACCACACTGCCAACTACAGGCGTATAAACTAATATACACCTCACCTTACCCTACCTTTTAACAGCGATTCGCTCCGGGTGTCATCTATTAAAATACAACTTTCACTCAGGGTCCAAAATTTTAAAAGTTGTTTAATGTGTGGAATGCTTTTCGACTGCTTCTTTGTCCTTTTTTTGTTTGTTTATTGTAGATTTTTCATTAAAAATGCATCGATAAACTTATTTTTAACTGTTTTCTGGAAAACTGAAGTGCCCTGCAATGCATTATGGGTATACAGATGACGAAAGCAATGCAAGGAGGAACCAAAACTTCACATACTGTGTTGCTCCATTTGACCACTAGATGTCTGTCTTTATCAGCATAAGATAAGAGCTTTAAATAATTTATCTTCATTCATTCAACCAACCTCTTATTTTTTTATTTAATTTTGAACTCATTGGTTTGGAAGGAAGCTCAAGCTGACATATTTTTATTTTATTTTTTAAATAATTTCTGCCTCTGACTCCAATCATTTATGATGTTCAAAAAAGCTTTCAGTGTGTAACTTTTATAAATTTGGTATAGTATGTAGCATTTTTATTTGTTTCCATTCATTCACCGATTTATTGTACCGGTTTTTATATTTTCTGTCCTGTTAAGCACCTTGGTCAATGCAAGGCATTGTAGGAAGGTGCTATACAAATAAAGTTTATTGTTTATTATTTAATGATTTATTTTTAAGCCACAAAATGAAAAAGCTGTGAATTTGTGCTTGTTAATTTCTGTGCACATGTCATGTGCATGCATGAAAACCTTGATTTTCTTTGGAAAGAAATAAAGAAGAAATAAAAAAACATTTCCAGACACTATTTTACTGTATTACTGAAAAAACACATCTACTCAAAAATTGTGGTGGCCATGAGTAAATAAACACAATGTGATTAAACAAATATATAAAAATATAAAAAGTATATACACAACAAAATGCCTATAAAACATAAGCTGGTGAAAATTCTCAGTCGTCCAGGACATGATAAAATCAAAAAAGGCGTTCAATACAAGATCAACTGGACTTTATTTGTTGCAGAAAACGTTCAGAATGGCAGCTGTGAGACTGAAGTTTTATGCGTTTTATTAGTATAAAACTTCTTCTCAGTCTCACAGCTGCCATTCTGGATTGAAAAAGCCTTTTGGATAAAGGGTGAAACGTTTTCTGCAACAAATAAAGTCCAGTTGATCTTGTATTGAACGCCTTTTTTGATTATAAAACATGAGAAATAGAAAAAAAAATGTTTTTAGTCACTTAGTGTAACAGTTTTATTCCCTGCCCTTCCTCAACTTCAGGCTACTCTGACTGTTCTTCTGTGCTCATCTCCTCCATGTGATGCTGGTTGCCTCTCATAAAAATCAACACTTCAAAATTGGTGTCAGACAAGCTGGCTCTCTTGGCCCTCAAAATGTCCTTTCCCATCGAGAACAGGCGTTCAACTGCTGCACTGGAGGGGATGGGTGTGTTATATTTGGTGAACAGATCGATGAGTACCTGCTCACCCAAAAAGGCAGCATCGGTCAACACCACGTTTAAATCTCAAATACACGGGTGTGTCGCCACGGCATTTATACATGATGAAAGTAACCCAAATACATAAAACTAACGACTCGCCGTCGAATGGTCGACACAAAACGCACAATAAAATCCTTCGGCCACGTTAATTTGGCTTGAAACAGCTGGGTTTTCTAAGGATTTCCATTAGTAACCCACAACCAACCGGCAGACACAGTTAGCGTCTATAGGTACTCAACAGATTTAATGAAAAGTAATAAAAATACATGAAAATAACGACTCACCGTCGCGTGGTATACACAGAACACAAAATAGAATCCTCCGGCCGCGTTAATTTGGCTTGAAACAGCTGGGTTTTCTAAGGATTTGTCCAAGTACCCAGCACAAACAGCTAGCCACGGAATTAGCCTCTGAGTTCACCTCTAACCCGGAAGCTGTCGAGATGGAATAGTCCATTTTTAGTAGGGGGATAATGAAATCAACCGTTTTTTAAATTGCTTATTTAATGATTGTTTTCATCGTAACTATAATTATTTTTATGTTAAATGTAGATTAACAAGCAGGATCAATGTTAGGAATTAGGTGACTGGCCGGGGCGCGGCGGGGCCGGGGCCTCATGCTGATGGGATCCCCAGGCATTTACCTACATGGTAGATCCCCCCCTCTGCTCCCTCCCCCCTCCAACCCTCCCTCCCCCTCCAACCCTTCCTCCTCTCTGCTGTTTACGGTGGGGAAAAAGGTAAAACAAGCAGCATTATGAGCTTGTAAATAAGTTTATTGGTTTTTACTGATAGATAATTAGTTATTAGCGGTACTGCATTTTAAATAAAAATAGCAGAAATCCGCTTATGAATTATAAAAGTTAGTCAATTCACAAAAACGCTGACAAAAAGTTTAGGTCCACTGTAAGCGGAATAGCGATTTAGTGCTCCCTAGCGTTCATTCGCCCACCTTTGCACATTTGGAAAATGTCGGCAGCTGTTCTGGCCATTGTGCAGCCCGGAATGTGTGATGCCGGGTTCCCACCAAACGCTTTTCGCGCATCAAAAAAGCTCCTAACGCACTGTGTTTGCTGCTTTTCAACAGATGTTTGTTCACACAGAACGCGTCTGAAGATGCGCAGTGTGAGCAGCGTCTTGGTCCTTTTCCGGTCGTTTTTTTGTTTTGTTT
>JBBPBX010078190.1:0-16680 GCA_038048925.1 Garcialebias charrua | reverse complement strand
GAAAATAACATTTTAAGAACAGACTTGATGTTGAGAACAGACACTAGGGATGCACAGATAAATCGGCCGGCCGATCGATCGGCTCCGATTTCCTTAATTTGGGGAGATCGGTGATCGGCCGATCTTTAAACGAGAAGCCGATTTTATCTACCGATTTTATCTGCCTCAGCAAAGGTTGGAAAATCCTGAAAATTTAGGGTGCATTTTGACCTTTTAACACCTGAAAATCAGTATCGGCCAAAATCGGAATCGGCAGGTCAGACTTTCTAAAAATCGGTAATCGGCCAGAAAATTGAAATCGGTGCACCCCTAACAGACACGGTTCCTGCACCTGCTGCTGCTGCTCCTCTGTGAGCTCTCCTTGCTGCACCAACTGGGCTGTTGAGATTCCCTGCAGGCCCTGCTGAGAGGGGGAAGCCACCTGAAAAACCTGCCCAATCGTTTGGCCTTGCTGTTCTTGGATCTGAACCTGACAGAATATAAGGGGAGGGGGTCAAGATTTAAAAACGGGCAAATATTGATTTAAAGACTACGGTATTTGTTTTCTTGTTGACAGTGAGTTAGGATGTATTTTATAAACCCAACAACCCAAACCTTCATTGATAAAAAATAAATAAATACATGTATAAATTATGTATAAGTAGTACTTACCTGCACTTGAAGTTGCTGCTCAGATCCTTGATGCACAGACATTTGGGGTGAACTCTCTGTTGAGGTCACCTGCACCTGATTAAAAAACATGTTTATGTGTGAAGTGGGGCAACAAGTTAGCTGTAAATC
This sequence comes from Garcialebias charrua, assembly GCA_038048925.1. Taxonomy (NCBI): domain Eukaryota; kingdom Metazoa; phylum Chordata; class Actinopteri; order Cyprinodontiformes; family Rivulidae; genus Garcialebias; species Garcialebias charrua. Next base: position 15,900 of record JBBPBX010078190.1, on the reverse strand, counting down.
ATGCCATTGAGTAAAAAAACAAAAACATGCTATAAAATGTTTAAATAAACAAAAAGGAAAATGTTAAGTTATTTTTGCCTTTTGATCTGCTTTTAACAGAAAGCTTGTTACTTATGTCTAAAATACAAATGAAAACAGAAAACAATCTGGTGCAAAAGGGACTCTGACTGGAGGGAAGTTTGTATAATCATCCAGCAGAAATTGTAAATTAGGAGTTTGTTTGATAATCGGTACAACAATAACTTTATAAAACTAAGTGCATGCCATTCTGCACGACAAATTAATAAAATAATTTTAAAGGACAATTTTTGCATGAAGTTCTGGGGAAAAGTTATTCTTTTGGAGCACATTAACTAACCAACTTGCGATAAACCAGTATCATAGTATTGCACATGTTTTTTTTACACAAAACACTGAAAACCAGGCCTAGATCCTACAGCTCTCTCTAATTTCAGACCAGTTTCACATCTGTCATTTCTATCAAAGGTCCTAGAAAAGATTGTTTTTATTCAACTTCAATCTTTTCTAGAACTCAACAACCTGTTTGAAAAATTTCAGTCAGGTTTTCGAGCTCGTCACAGTACTGAATCTGCACTGCTCAAAGTACAGAATGACATTCTTCTGTCCCTGGATGCAAAAAACCCTGCTCTGCTGGTGATGTTAGACCTCTCAGCAGCTTTTGACACCGTCGACCATCAGGTACTAATCAACCGCTTGTCTCAGCAGGTTGGCCTCCAGGGAGCTGTGCTTGAGTGGTTCAAATCTTACCTGTCTGGGAGAACTTTTTCTGTCATGATAGGCGATCTGTCCTCCTCTTCATCAACCCCTCTGACCTCTGGCGTACCACAGGGATCTATTCTAGGGCCAGTCCTTTTCTCTCTTTACATGCTGCCATTAGGATCAATCATTGCACGTCATAACCTGTCTTTTCACATGTATGCAGACGATTTACAAATCTATCTGCCAGTCACTCCCAACCCCTCACCCAGTTCAAACACTCTTGTCAACTGCTTAAATGACATTAAGCACTGGCTCTCTCAAAACTTCCTCCACCTAAACACAGATAAAACTGAATGCATTTTATTTAGTGCTCCTGGTGACACCAGCAACATCCTTCCCAGTCCCAGTGTTGGTTTTCCCCTCCCCCATTTCAACCCGGTGGTCAGAAATCTTGGAGTGCAGCTTGACTCCAACTTAAAGTTTGATAAACAGATCAGTTCTGTTGTCAAGACCAGCTTCTTTCAGCTCCGACTGCTCTCCAAAGTCAAGTCATTTCTCAGCCGTGGTGATCTGGAGAAGGCCATCCATGCCTTTGTGACCTCCAGACTTGACTATTGTAATGCTTTGTATGTTGGTATTAATCAATCCTCCATCTCCCGTTTACAGCTTGTACAGAACTCTGCCGCGCGCTTTTTGACCAACACACGAAAATATGAACACATCACTCCTGTCCTGTCCTCTCTACACTGGCTCCCGGTTCAGTTCAGGATACAGTTCAAGCTGCTCCTGTTTGTTTTCAAAGCTCTGAATGGACTTGCACCTCTGTACATCTCAGAACTTTTGAAAGCCCATCAGCCCAGCAGAGCTTTACGATCTGCCAGTCAACACCTGCTGGAGGTGCCTCGCTCAAGGTACAAACAATGGGGAGACCGGTCATTTTCTGTTGCCGGCCCAAAAGCCTGGAACAGTCTCCCCCTTGAGCTGCGTGCCACCTCTGATCTGACTCTGTTCAAAACCAGACTGAAGACCCACTTGTTCAAAAAAGCTTTCAGTGTGTAACTTTTATTACTTTTGGTATTTTAATATGTAGCATTTTTTATTTCCATTGCCTTTTTATTTCCACTTGTTCAAAAAAGCTTTCAGTGTGTACCGGTAACTTTTATTACTTGTGTTATTTTAGTGTTATTTTAGTATGTAGCATTTTTTATTTCCATTGCCTTCTTTTACTGCTGTTGTTTCCTATTCTATTTTCACTGATTTATTATTCCAGTTTATTCATCTTTTTACCCTGTTAAGCACCTTGGTCAATGCGAGGCATTGTAGGAAGGTGCTATACAAATAAAGTTTATTATTATTATTATTATTAAAATGGCTGTGTATAATACTGTAGTTAAGCAGGCCTCAGTTTAGTAGAGCCACAGCCCCTCAGCTACAGGCAAACAAGGGCTTCATTTAAAAAACAACTACCGTACTGTACAGTATATAATATTCAAATGAAAGTTCAGGTCCCAACAAAGTGAACCCCAATCGTTAAGTATCGGTCTTTTGCAGACACGTGACATTTTGCACTCCCGCTAAAACTTTCTCACACATTATCACTCAACACAAAGTTTTTCACTAAACTCTCAGTCATGTGCTCATACAGTTTGCACTACTTCTCATACTTGCACTAATGTCTGTATTACATCACTGCCTATAATCATAATACTGTTTACATTCTCTGTTTACATTTATTAATACTGTTTACTTTTATTACTACTGCTTACATGTAATTACTACTGTTTACATTTATTTACACTACTCTAATATCTACACCAGACCCGGCTGCAGAAACAATCCAATGGGGGGGCATTCTATTTTTTCAAGGGGGCATATTTTTTTCAACATTTTATTTGCTTCAAGTTGAACAGCGGCTCTGTGACCACTCCTGGAACTCGACCATTCCTTTGTTAGGTCTAATGCTCCTTTTTTCAAACAGACAACTTTTACTCAAATGTGTTTACTGCAGTTAAAATGACACATTGGTTTTACTTTGTGTTAAATAAAAACTTTCAAAGGTATATTCATTCCTTATTATTCTTATTTTGCTTAATGACATTTAACTCTGCATGTCATCCCTGAAATTCTGACACACAGAATCACAAGTCCAAGTGTGAACTGTGTCACAGAGTAAACACAATAAAAACATGTATTATTTGCAGTATTGTTCATTAAAATGGCTCAACACTATTAATGTATTACAGAACATATATATACAGTAGGCACATTTGATATTGTAGGCCATTGCACTAGTTAATACTTTCAGCAAGTGATTTTACTTTAATACTTTAAGTATTTTTAAAAGCAAGTACTTATTTACTTTTACTTAAGTAAAAACATTAATATGGTACTTCTACTTTTACTAGAGTACATTTTGTCTGTTTATTTGTACTTTTACTTAAGTACAGTGTTTGAGTACTTTCTCCACCACAGCACACCACAATTATGCAAGATTAATGTTATGCTGCAGACAGTATATCAAATAAACAAAATACTGTACATTTATTATCTGCACAGCCATAAGTTTATATTGGACTACCGTACTCATGTCACAGAAAGCACAGTGGTTCTTACCTTTATAAGTTCTTTCTGGTCTTTTTATTTGCAACTCTTCCAATGTTGCTGGTTAGCTCAAAATCTTCTTAATTTCTAGCTTTTTAAAAAAAAAAGTCAGTTGACTTCAGTGCTTACGTTTCCCACTGAAATGGATGGTGCCGCTTCCTGTCTGCTCTCATTTTCCTCGTTTTGTTGGTAAAAAGTTAGATACACGGACAATGGTGAGCGTGTGTTTCTGTTAGAAACAATTAGTTTGCACCCGCCCCCCTCGAACTGTAGTTGGCTAGAATGTTGCCTCGGCTTCATTGATTGGTTGAATTGTATGACGGACAAACAAAGATAGGAAAAACAGAAGAATGCACACTCGGAGATTAAAAACAAACAAACAAAAAACTTCACGTCGTCCAGTCTGTCAGGGGGGGCACAGCTGACTCTGCGGGGGGGCAATGCACCTCAATGCCCGCCCATGCCGCCGGGCCTGATCTACACCACTGCTGGTACATATACAGTGTGCTCTGAACGGTCTTATTTAGGGATGCCCAATGTGCCTTACTGCATATGCCACTTTTTGCCTCTATAACAACATCAACTACAAATACCTGGGTGTACACATGAATGATAACCTCAGCTGGAGCAACAACACCACCAGCCTGATCAAGAAAGGTCATCAGAGACTCTACTTCCTCAGACGGCTGAGACGAGCCGGTCTGAGAAGCCCAGTCCTCACCTCGTTCTACAGGTGTGCAGTGGAGAGCGTCCTGTGCTCCAGCATCAACGTGTGGCATGGAGGCTGCACAGTTGCAGAGAGAAAAGCTCTGCAGAGAGTGGTGAAGGCTGCACAGAAGTCTGTGGGAGTCAGTCTCCCCACCATCACAGACATTTACACCTCCAGATGCAGAAAAAGAGCCACCTGCATCATGAAAGACCTCACTCACCCAGCACACTCACTCTTTGCACCACTCCCCTCGGGACGGAGGTTGAGGAGCATCAAATGTAGAACCACTAGACTGAGAAACAGCTTCTACCCTGAGGCTGTCAGACTCATGAATAAATAAATAATAAGAATAAACACTGCAAAATGTCACATCATACTGATACTGATCTGTTTCTTGTTGCTGCGTTCATCTGTGACCATCTGCTCATGTTCGTGCTGCTGTTTATAATGATGTTTTTCTACTACATTAGGGCTTAGTGTATTACTAGCTGATGTCTCTCTTAGTTAATCCTAGATGTTATTATTGTTTTTCTCTTGCATTTGTTGTTGGATGTAACTGGGACCCTGTGTACATAATCTCGTTTTCAACACATGTACTACATGCGGTGCAAATGACAATAAATTCTCTCTGACTCTGACTCTGACTCTGAACTACTACCTCATACATATACTGTGTACATTGACTCATACGCTGCTTTGCCACTTTGCAAATGTCAATGCTAGAAACCTTTAGTTTATTTTAGTTATACTTTTTATACTCTTTTTTTTGTGCTAGTATGCAAAAACTCAGGACAGTATTATGTTCATTAAATGTTTAATGTTTTAGTTTTAGAGTTGGTGTGGATTTTCATGCTCTTGCACCGCTATGAAAAAAAAAAAAACTCAGGACAATGTTAGTTTTACTATTTTATGCTTATGTCTATTATTATATGTTTCAGTGTTTCAATGTTTAGATGTTTACTGTTGCACCGAGGGACTGAGAGAAACGCAATTTCGGTCCTGTGTATGTCCTGTACAGTACATATTGCAGATCTGACAATAAAGTTGACTTTGACTTTGATATTGGGTGGAGACCGGTTCATTTAAACAGAGGAAGTCCATGCCTTAGCTGCTACCTCGTAAGGATCAATGTTGTTAATTGAAGCTAACTTCACCATGTAACGTTCTCTGGCTTCAAGGTTGAGTTTCTCTCTATAAGGCTTCTGCTCATTTTTATATTTAGTTTGCATTTTGCTGATGTTATTGTTCTGTATCGCACTGTGTTTAACATGGACTTCCTCTGTTTAAATGAACCGGTATCCACCCAACATGCCGACCGGAAGTGCAAAAAGACACGAGCCGTGACGTCACGTGCAAAAGACCGATTGCCAATGTGAGCTAGCCAGTTCATGGGGCTAACACTTGAGTAACATTTCTGTACCATATGTGAAATTTGCAGCACAGTACACAACACCTGCAAGATCATCAATATCCAGCCCCACTAAAAGATGTCTTACTGGGCAGGCCAGCTCCAAGAGAGATCCAGCCACCTCTGTGCTGTCTGTGTAGATACAGTTGGGCCCCTGCTGCTGGTACACCATGGTCGTGGTGGTGGCTGCCCCTTCCTGCTGGTTGAACGCCTGCAGCACCTCTGAGCCCTTGGCAAGAGACTCTAGGAACTCCTTCATCTTGTGCTGAGGCACAGTGCGGGCCTTCTGCCGCACATATTCGTCAAAGGAGACCACCCCTCCCTCCTGCTCATTCATCGTCACTGGATCTAAATACATAACATTTTATTTTAAAATTCTGACAACGAGTCATTTCAAAATACATTTACAGTCCAGCATACATGTATCGAGCTTTTAAGTAAACAGACTATTTAAGTGCATACAAAGCAGCTTTATACGCCGTGCTTACTAACACAATTAGGTAAATAAAAAAATTAAAGCCATGCTTATGGGCGTTAGGGCAAACATTCGTAATGCATTTAAACTAAGGCCAACACGCCATAATCAAATGTTATATTGTCTTGAGTCACTAAATGTCTACATCTGAGTCTAGAGGTATACATATTGTTTAAAGGTTTACGGTTTTAAACCTAATCAGATCATCTTAATGTTTTTACTATCAACAGTAGCTGCTAGTTGTTAGCATGCTAGCAATATTATGTTAGCACGGCGCCGTTTAGACACAGCACATCGTAAATGGTTGTCTGGCTGGCAAATATATGTTCTAATTAACACTGAATAATACAGATATATCGTCTACTGTAAGTTATACACATAAATGATAAAGTTTGCCCCAAAATAAACATCAAAGCAGCCCTCCATTCATTTCAGTTACACGACGCTAGCTAACGGTGCTAAAGCGCTAGCTTGCTAACTCAATGCAATTTGGATCCTGTCATGCTACCTTAAATAAAACGAAATCCTCACCTTTCCGCCAAGGCACGGTGTTTAAAACTAAAAAAAAAAAAGCCTGCAAACGTGTAACAGCTACCACCAGCACGCCGGACACTCCGCTACATAGCGCACACCAAGAAGCCGTGAAATCCCCACTCACAACGCAGGAGTTACACCGCGATAGACGGCCAGCAGGCGAAGTGTCTTCTGACGTCTACAGGCTGAGCTCCCAGGCTGCGGTCCGTGGACATGAGTGTGTCTCCACCTCTATCAAGGCACTGATTTGTGGAAATGAATCCCAAAAATGCAACCACTTTTTACACTACTCCACGACCCCTAGAGAAACACTGCACTGTTTTATCCGTGACCGTGGAGCTATAAATTGACGGAAGTACAGGCCCCGACAACACAGCTACTAGCTAGCGGCCTGTCGACGCAGACAGTCCGGATGAGGAGTTCCCAACCTGGAGCCAAAAAAACAAGTAACACTAAAACGAAAATAACTTAGATATACTGTAAGTATCTTATGTTCCATGAGGTTGGCCGTACAATACGTTCGGGAGATAATTATTGACCCTTCTCAAACATGTTTTCGTAAATCTGATAGAAGTGAAATTATGCGCATTGAAAAAAAAATGTGATGCGCAAATATGTATCCTCCTAACTAAACTATTTGGACCTGTTTGCTAAATTCTGTACAGTACTTTTTTTTTTTTAAGATTTCAAAAGCTGAACAGTGATCGTGAAATTAGGTCCATATGTTTGACCCTGTTTTATTTACATCACCGCGAATGAGTCCAAACACCTCTACACTACATAAATACAGTACGAGGAATATTGTTAAAGCACTTCCCATTTAGCCCAGTGAACGTTTGACTGCGTGTGCCTTTAACAAAATTTAACTTCCCCAGTCTGCCTTAAAGAGCCAGGCATGTGCAGCGGAGGGCGTCCCCCTGCTCGCTCCACAACAAACTGCCCCGCGCCTCTCTTAAGGTGGACCGGCGCAGATGAGCTCTCTCTGTAGGCCGCGTTCTCTGTAGCCTGGATAGGAAAGAGTTAATCCCCCCACTCTCCTTGCAGGCAAACAGTGATTTTGCAAAAGCACACGTTTGATTATACTTCTTGTCTTTTTATTATTTTTATTATAGACAAATTAACACATATGTCATAGAGAAAACTTAGGAGCTTCTGTATGATTATTTTTTTTACTATACTGTAGGCTACACGTTTCCAGCGTCTTTGTTTTATCTCATGCATATGCATTATATTATGTTATTATATGCATTATATTATGTTATTACTGTATATGCATTATATTATGTTATTATATGCATTATATTACATTATTATATGCATTATACTATGTTTATGTTATTATATGTGTTGTGGAGAGTTAGGACTGATGATTTTGAGATTAGCTGGAGCACTTCACCCACACAGACACTCCGATCAGAGAGCGAGTCCGGACACAGCAAGATAGTGTTTTCTTGGAGTTTAACTATCCAGTTCGTTTACAGCATGAAGTTTCACTTTGTGAGCTGTCTATTCTTCGCAACTGATAGTAACTGATATTAACTGTCCCTTTTTCTGTCTGTCTGGTATCTTTCACAAACGCAGACAGGCATCAACGATAGAAAAACACCAACGGCTATGAAAACCAACGGCTTTTGCTCAGCTCTATTATATCCCCAAGGACCCCTTAGCTGTCTAACAAGATGCCTGACGTAAAAAATATGAATTAGCTGTCTAACAAGATGCCTGAACAAAACAATGCAGAAATACTAGGGAATTTATAACAGCCGCCCCCAGAATAGCCTAGCTATTATGTAAAGTCTATTAAATTCCCTAAGATGAAGTGGAGTCCTGTATTTTGTCCATCATCAGGTGGAATGGCCGGCAGCTGGACCATACGTGGTACCGGCCGCAGGTAGGTCTTCTCTCCAATCCGAACCTCAGCTGACCGGATCCGACCGTCTGCACTCTCGATCACCTTGACAACCTCCCCGATGGGCCACCGTGCTCTCTGAAGCTGGGGATCAACGATCATGTCGATCGTGCTCTGCGTGTGAGGTCATCAGTAGGCCGCCTCCACTTCTGCCGAACGTCCTCCATCATCTGACAGTGGCGCCAACATCTTCTTGTGACTGTGTCAGGAGCGTAAGACGCTTGGGGTAAGGAGGCGTCCCGCCGCCCCATCAACAACGTCACTGGATCAGGAATGTCTGATGAAACATAGCCTAAGGGCTTGGCGTTGGATCTGGTCAGCTCAGTCTTCAGCTCGCCTGTTTCTTCAGCTAGCTGTGCTATGCGCTTTAGCTGAGTCTCTCTTTCAGCTGTGAGTTTCTGCTTTTTCTCAAGATCCCCATCTTTCTGCTGGCTAACAAGTTGTTGTACTCTGGCTTTAAGTCGTTTGAGGTCTTCTTCGAGCAGCCTCTTATCAGCCTGCAGGGAGCCATTTTTCTCTGACAGTACAGACAGAGAGTTGTGCAGTGGGTTGATATCTGATTGGAGCTTCTTCACTTTAGCCTGAGCCTGCTGAAGCTCCTGTCCCAGTTTATCCCTGTCCACTTTCAGCATCTTGTTTCTTGCAGAGAAGTGATCGTCTCCAACTTCTTCAGTTGTTCTTGCTGCTCTGCCTGGCTGGCCTTCAGACTCCGCTGCAGCTCACAGACTTGTTTCTCCACTGCATCCAAAGCCTTCTTTCTCTCTTCCTGTTCGTGCAGCTCCATCTTCTCCAGCTCTAAAAACCTTTTTTCAGCTGCCTCTGCACCTCCTCTGACTCCTTCAGTCTGACCTCTAGAGGAGAACGTAACTCTTTCTCTGTCAGGATTTACACAGGGCAGGTACGAATCCAGTTGTGCAGGCAGGGACTCAGACTCAGAGGTAATACAAAATAAATACTTTAATAATCATAAATCAAAAAGCTGGCATGGCAGCAAAACTTACACACATCAGGACAGGACCAGGACAAGACTAGGCAGTACCTAACGACAACGCGACAAAAACAGACTGGCAGACAGAGTGCATATACACAGACAGGGCAAGAGACACAGGTGGAAATAATTGACTTATTGGAGTACCACTGGGGAAGTAATCCTGGAGCCAGGGAACTACCTAAAACCTGTTACATGAATAAACTATGACCTATGACATGAATAACTAAACTGGAGCAGGGAACCTGAATAAACTAAAACGTGCAAATCTAATTACAACAAAAACTGGAGCAAGGGAAACTAAATAAAACTAACATGGATGACTGACAAGAAATTAAACTGAGTAAACATGGAGAACAAACAAAGGATGCCCACTAGATGGTGCCATCCTTACAGTACCCCCCTCAAAGACGCCCCCCGGCGTCCCCAAGAACCCCCCCAAAAAAAGACACGGGCGGGCAGAGGGAGGAACCGCAAGGACGGCGGGCCCAAACACAAACAGACAAGGACAAAACACCAAGACACAGGCTAAACACAAAACAAGAACACAAAAACGTCCAGACGGGCTGCGGCTCGTCCCCCAGGCAGGAGCCGGTCGGGCGGTCGGCCAGGGCGTTGCCCGGCAGGCAGGAGTCGGTCAGGCGGTCGGCCGGGATGCCGCCCACCAGGCAGGAGCCGGCCAGGCGGTCGGCCGGGAGGTCGCCCCTCCAAAGCAGGAACCATGTCATGGGCATGAACCATGGGCAGCACGGTGGCACAACTGGTAGAGCTGCTGCCTCTCAGCGAGAAGGTTGCCGGTTCAAATCCCGGTCCGGGGCCTTTCTGGGTGGAGTTTGCATGTTCTCCCCGTGCATGCGTGGGTTTCCTCCGGGTACTCCGGTTTCCTCCCACAGACCAAAAAACATGCTTGTTAGGCTGATTGGTGACTCTAAATTGACCCTAGGTGTGAGTGTGAGAGTGGATGGTTGTTTGGTGTGAGTGAGACAGGTCCCTCTTGTAAATGAGTCCCCGTGACTCAACGAGGCTAGCCTGTATAAATAAAGGTTGAATGAATGAATGAATGAATGTCGGCTGCAGGTGCACAAACGTCGTCGGCGAGCGGTGAGACCCTTTCGTCGTCGGCGAGCGGTGAGGAGACGCCTTCGAGCGACGAGACGTCCTCGAGCGTTGTGAACATTGAGACGTCGAGCGTTGAGACGTCGAGCGTTGAGACGTCGTGAGGCGTTGAGACGTCGTGAGGTGTTGAGACGCCCTCGAGCGTTGAGATGTCGTGAGGCGTTGAGACGCCCTTGAGCGGTGAGACGTCGTGAGGCGTTGAGACGTCCTCGAGCGGTGAGACGTAGTGAGGCGTTGAGACGTCCTCGAGCGGTGAGACGTTGTGAGGCGTTGAGACGTCCTTGAGCGGTGAGACGTCGTGAGACGTTGAGACGTCGTGAGGCGCTGAGACGTCCTCGAGCGGTGAGACGTCGTGAGGCGTTGAGACGTCCTCGAGCGGTGAGACGTCGTGAGGCGTTGAGACGTCCTCGAGCGGTGAGACGTCGTGAGATGTTGAGACGTCCTCGAGCTCTTCGAGCATTGAGACGTCTTCGACCGTTGAGACACCTTCGAGCGGTGAGACGCCTTCGATCGATGAGACGCCTTCGAGCGGTGAGACTCCATCGAGCGGTGAGATGCCATCGAGCAGTGAGACGTCGTGAGACGTTGAGACGTCCTCAAGCTCTTCGAGCGTTGAGACGTCTTCGAGCATTGAGACGCCTTCGGGCGGTGAGACGCCTTCGGGCAGTGAGACGCCATCTGGCGTTGTGACCTCTGGCGTTGAGACGTCTGACGTTGAGACGTCTGGCGTTGAGACGTCTGGCGTTGAGACGTCTGACGTTGAGACGTCTGGGGTGCGGAGACCCTCTGGAGACGTCGAGGCATAGTCCGGCGAGACATCAGTTGAGAAATCTGGTGAGTCGAGCGAGACATCAGGCGAGACATCTAGTGAGTCGGATGAGCAGACGTCATCGATGTGGAGACCCTCCATCGGTGTGAAGACCTCCGGCTGCGAGACCTCCATCGGTGTGTCGGGCGAGCAGATGTCATCGATGTAGAGACCCTCCAGCTGTGAGACCTCCGGCTACGAGACCTCCGGCTGCGAGACCTCCGGCTGCGAGACCTCCGGTTGCGAGACCTCCGGCCGCAAGACCTCTGGCCGCGAGACCTCCGGCCGTGAGACCTCCGACTGCGAGACCTCGTGGGAGAAGTCCTCCAAGACCCTCCCGGAGCAGGAAACGTAGGAGGAGTCCTCCAGGACCCTCCCGGAGCAGGAAACGTGAGGGGCTCTCTCCAGGGACCCCTCGAGACAGGAAACGTGAGAGGCTTCCTCCAGGGACCCCTCGAGACAGGAAATGTGAGGGGGTTCCTCCTGGGACCCCTCGAGACAGGAAACGTGGGAGTCGTCCTCCTGGACCCTCGAGACAGGAAACGTGGGAGGCGTCCTCCTGGACCCTCCCGAGACAGGAAACGTGGGAGGCGTCCTCCTGGACCCCCCCGAGACAGGAAACGTGGGAGGCGTCCTCCTGGACCCCCCCGAGACAGGAAACGTGGGAGGCGTCCTCCTGGACTCTCCCGAGACAGGAAACGTGGGAGGCGTCCTCCTGGACCCCCCCGAGACAGGAAACGTGGGACTTAGGTAGGTCGGGGATGAAGTTCCCCAATGGGTCTTCTTTGGCTGGTGCAGGTTCTTGTGCAGCAGGTCCTGGAGGTGCAGGTTCTGGAACTGCAGCGGTAGAGGCATGATCCGAAGAGCTGGGACCAGGAGCCGAAGAGCCAGAACCAGGAGCCGAAGAACCGGAACCATGAGCCGAAGAGCTGACAACCAACGAGTCTGCAACAGGCGAGGAGTCATCCATCAAGTCTGCTGCAGGCGAGGAGTCAGCCGCAGTCGGCGAGGAAACGTCTGCTGCAGTCGGCAAGTCGGGCAGAGAGGGGGCTTGAGACCCACGTCTACCCCTCTTTCTGTGGCGTCGAGAAGCCTTAACTGTAACAGGTGATGAAGGCCGATCAGTGCCCTCTGCTGGAGACTGACCGGTTGTGGCAGTGGCTGCTACAGGATGCTGGTTTGTTGTTGTTGTTGTGAGCACAGGACTGGAGGAGGTGTGCGGCTGAAAACAGGTGGTTTCTGCAGGTTGGGTAACAGGAACTGATCTGCGTGTGGGTTCCTTAACAGATCTTATTTTTTTTCAGACGCTGACAATAACCAGGGATGGATAAGAGACCAGGTGTAGACGTCAACAGTCTTTCAGCTAGGGAGAGTACTAAATTTGAACTGGCCGGGTTAACTTCAGCTGAGGAAAATAGTCTTTGCAAAGTACAGTTTATGTGATGTAAGTCAGCAATGTTTATCACCCCAGAAAAACATCCTGGGACGACCTCTGCTGGTTCAATGAGACATTGTTCTGGTGACTGACCTGTGGGCTGGCCCCCCTTCATCTGGTCACAAGATGAACGGGGAGATGAGTGAGCGGTGAGAAGACCCGCCCCCGTGGAGTCGCTGTGACCGGGTTCACCGAACCGAGCCGGGACAGCTGCGAGTGACCGTGGAGCGTTTGTTTCCACCCTCACCGAAAACCTAGAAGGTGAGGCCATGGAACTCACTCCCACTGGAGCGCTGGAGTCATGCCCAAAATACTCGGATTCACTGGACCGAGGCCAATCAGCTGACCAAGGTGCAGGTGAGCGCTTCCGGTTCTTCTTTTTACCGCTTTTACGGCGGCGTGGAGACTGGGGAACAAGAGGAAAACACAAATCGTCCTCGTCCTCTCCCGATGTCCATCCGTAAACGACGAGCGGAGCTGGAACGAGAGACGAACAGGGAATAAACATCGAGCGGTTTCACAGAGCTGAACCCGTCCCTCTCCTCGAGAACCCGGAGGGGAGAAGGCATATTCTCCACCCCCCGGCTGAAGTCCTCTTGGGCCGGCGTGGGAACAATCCGGAAACCACCGCAACGAAACACGGTCCCCTCCATCCACTTGGACACGAGAGGTAGGTGTTTTAAATCTTCTAAGGAGAACCTTGCCCGCTGGATTCTAAATATGGTTGCGTCGTAACTGTCAGGATTTACACAGGGCAGGCACGAATCCAGTTGTGCAGGCAGGGACTCAGACTCACAAAATAAATACTTTAATAATCATAAATCAAAAAGCTGGCATGGCAGCAAAACTTACATTTACATCAGGACGGGACCAGGACAAGACTAGGCAGTACCTAACGATGACGCGACAAAAACAGACTGGCAGACAGAGTACATATACACAGACAGGGCAAGAGACACAGGTGGAAATAAATGACTTATTGGAGTACCACTAGGGAAGTAATCCTGGAGCCAGGGAACTACCTAAAACCTGTTACATGAATAAACTATGACCTATGACATGAATAACTAAACTGGAGCAGGGAACCTGAATAAACTAAAACGTGCAAATCTAATTACAACAAAAACCGGAGCAAGGGAAACTAAATAAAACTAACATGGATGACTGACAAGAAATTAAACTGAGTAAACATGGAGAACAAACAAAGGATGCCCACTAGATGGTGCCATCCTTACATTCTCTTTCTTCAGGCTGTCTTCTAGAGTCAGTACCACAGATTGATACTGTTCAATCATGGCATTAGCATTCTTCAGCTGCTCAGTGAGTTCAGTGTTCTGTTCCTCAGTACAGTACTTTGTAGGAGACCCTTCATCTCTGAGAGCTCCTGCTCAGACTGGCTGGCTTGCTGAGGTGCTGCTGGAACTGGAGAGTGTACCCTCAGTGGTGCTCGGAGGACAGCAGCTCTGGTAGCTGGGTTGGTCGTGAGATAACAGGAAGCAGCAGTAGAATCCATACTGTCTGGACCCTGAAGTGCCCAACCAAGGCTTGTGTGGATTGCTGTTGGGCTGCCCTTTGGACCAAATCTCACTGGCTCCTTTGCTGTGATCAAGTGTGTGCAGTCAGCACCAATTAATAGTAACGGCTGCACTTCACTAAAGTCAGGGATTGGAAGACCCTGTAGATGGCGGTAACGTCTCTGTAATGCAGTTGTAGGGTATGATTGTTCTGCTAAAGCTAGCTGGCCTGCTGTATAGGCATTTTTAATGTGGTGGCGCTCCTTAGAGTGCCCTAGTGGGGCAACATGGAAAGAAACAGACTCACCAGCCAGATGGGCCACGTCTTGGTGAATGGTGCGTAGAGTGAGGGTCTCTGCTTTACCTTTAAGGCCTAGACGTTGGGCAGCTGCTGGTAGGATTATTGTCCTTTCAGCCCCATCATCCAAGATGGCATAGGTCTTCAGTGACCTCCGGCCGTGAGTTATTAGGATGGGCACCACCTTGAGATACACTTTTCCTCCTCGCTTAGAGGTGCCGAGCGTGACTTGGTCGCGTGGTGTGATGAGGTAGACACGCGAGTCTGACTTGGCAACATCATGTAGAACTCTCAGATGAATCTCCTGACACTCACTGCATGGTTTCTTTAAAGTGCAGGCTTCAGGTTGGTGGTCGGTCCTCCCACAATTATGACAGCGCTTACCACGTTCAAGCCATCTCCTGACTTCTTCTGGTGAATGCTGTACAATAGCAGAGCACTGGGATAGATAGTGCTCTGTGCTCTTACAGAAGAGACATAGCTTCTTAAATCTTTGTGACTTGGGATCAGAGTGGGCTGCCTCTGCAGGAAAACTGTTATCAGCTTTGGGTTCATCAGAGCCGTGATAGACAGAAACAGATTGTGCTCGAGGCTTTGGAGCTGGAGCGTGTCTTTCTCTCCTGGAGGCAGGTGGCTCTTCAGGGCGGTGGCGCTGTGCCATTTTTGCAGAGAGTCTTTGAGCTTCTGCCTTTACTTTGAGCCAGCTGGCAAGGTCTCTGAGGTTGTAGGGGTTGAGTTGACTTGTGTTGAAACGACCTTGTGTCTGGAGGTGCTCTACAAAACTGTCTCTCAGGTACCTGGGAAGCTTACTCAACAGTCTGTCGACGTGACCAGTTGACATTGTTTCTGTACCATTTGGTCCCTCTAATGAAGTGAGCATTCCTACTAGCAGGTCAACACTGAGGGCAAAGCTCTGGAAGCCTTTTGTGTCCCCAGATCTTACATCAGGGGCGTTTAGGATAGTAGCAATCTCACTCTGTGCTAGCTGATGTGGTTGTCCATATTGCCTCTGTAGGGCCTCCATAGCAGCTGTGTAAGGTTGGGTATAATGTCTGCAAGACTGAGCAATCAGCTTGGCTTCCTCCAGGACTAGACGCTCCATAAGTACACGGTATTTGTAGTGCTCTGACAGCTCTGTATGGGGGCCGAGCAGGTGGTCTAGTGCTATCTTAAGGTCAGTAAATTCTCTCTTACTATCACGAACCAGCAGGTGGTCCAACCCGGTGGTGGACGCCAGCGGTGAGGGATGCTATCAAGCTGATGAAGGAGTCCTATTGGGCCTTTTTGGCCTGTGGGACCCCGGAAGCAGCAGATAGGTACCGGCAGTCCAAGCGGCATGCGGCTCGGGTGGTTGCTAAGGCAAAAACTCGGGCGTGGGAGGAGTT